>QANU01113349.1:574739-584891 GCA_003254905.1 Nissolia schottii | reverse complement strand
ATTGAGAGGTAAGTAAAGCTCTTGGGAGAAAATATCACGAATGGCTTTTTGGCACTAGTGTCTAGCTTTCTTAGTGATGAAAGCTCACTCTTTTATGCTTGTCTTTCGAGTATTAAGGCTCAAGAATCGCTCCTCTGTTCGTGACATTATTTCTTCCCTTTCTTCTTTTATCTTCAATCATCTTGGAGTTGAATCTTTTGCCTCTTGGCCGTTGTAAGGAGAGCTCCTTGCTCCAAGAATGTTTGTTTTTCCGATTTTGCATCCATTAGCTTCGTGTGACCCTTGGAAGGAGATGCTAATTTTTACTTTAATTTTTTTCAGCCTTCCTCTTTTTCTCACGTGAGTCTCTCTTTCTTTCTTTCTTTAAATAAAATTATTTCTTTCCATTATTTTGTATCCAGAAGGTTTACAAGGAGAGCTCCTTTGTACCATGACATTTGCTTTCCTATTTTTTTATTGTATCCATCACGTCTAGCCTTCCCTTTTGGTGTACTACTTCAGGTGATTCTTTCTTTTTATCAAAAAGGAAATGCATTCCATTTCTTTGTCATATTCTCCACTTATGGCTATATCATAGCCTTTGTTGTACATGGAAGGTTTCTTGAAGGAAGTGTGTACTTTGATAGCTTTTGATTTGTTTCTCTTTCTTCCTTTTCCAAAATGTGCTGCCCACTTTTTCCTTGAATCAAGTTTTCACTTCTTTCCTTTTTCCAAACTTATTTCTTGAATCTTCTACCTAAAGTCTTGCTTTGTCAGTGTGTTTCCCTTTATTTCTAATTTGTCACATCTTGTCAATTTCAAACTTTACTGACAAAATTTCAGCCATATCCCTGCAGTCCGAAATTCTTGTTGTCCATAATTCCTTTCTTTCTTTTAGATATTACAAATGCCAACTTGGGATAAGAGGAAATAATATTGCTGGTTAATTTAATTTATCCTGAGACACTAGCACACATATTAGAACGTTAAGGCAATGTTTGTCATCATCAATTTTATTTTACAAAATTTAATCAACAATCTCCCCCTTGATGACAAACATTTAAGAGGAATTTGAGAATATTTTAAATTTACCTCATTTGGTTGATTTTCTCCCCCTTAATGTGTGCTCCCCCTTAATCGTGGCTTTTCTTATGTAACCAGAATATTTGACTTCTTATCAATTAATTTTGACAGAATTATATTATTCTGGAGTTTTTTTTTTTGAGCTTCAGTATTATCTTGATTTCTTCATTCAGAAATTCAAGATGCCTGAATTCACTTATATGTGAATAATTTTGAATTTAACCCTTCTTGATTTCTTCCTCTTTTTTTAATGAGAAAAGAAAGATACAAGGTGGGCCTCACACACATGCAAGCATACATAATCATGCAATGAGATAATCCAAGTCCATTCAAGTTCAATCTTCACATATAACATACAATGACTTGGATAGTCTCCAATTATAGTTTGAAAGTTTGAGTGAATGTGTGCATGTGCAGTGTTTATACGTGATTTTAGTGTAAATTATTTTGTAGATAAGTTAAAAAGTTTCAGGAGACAAGTTGGAAAGAATTTGAGGAGACAAGTTCGAAAACTTTCAGGAGACAAAAAAATGAAGAGACAAGTTCAAAGAATTTCAGGAGACAAGTTCAAAAAGTTTCAGGAAATAAGTTAAAAAAAATTTGAGGAGACAAGTAGACATAAGTGATGTTTATACATGATGTTTTACCTGTCGATCTTTCTTGATGAGTTGCTTCGTTTATTCTCTCCCTTTTGTCATCAAGGGGCCATTAGTTTTGCAGAGAGCATAGTAAAAGGTCTACAAGTAGATAACAACATTGAGATAGATTTAGGATTAAATATTACAATGCAGAAATGTTTGGGAGCAAGACTCAGAGGTCTTGGCAAGTCAGTTAAAACAAAAATAAAGATGTCTAGATAAAATTAAAAAAAAAATTAGTTGTTGTCAGAGGATTCGGATTCTGAAGAGAGATTATTCTTGATCGTTGATTGCAGGTGCTTCACTCGTGCTGTTCCATGTTTGAACTCTTTCAAAACTTTCTTTCTTGCATCAGTCTGCGTTTTAGAGAGTTCGGAGATGGTGGTCTGGATGCACGAGATCTCTTTCAGAATTTGAAGTAAGAACTACTTGATTTTAGATTTTCTGGGGTGACTTTTTTCCTTCAGAGTAGAGTGAGAGGAGTCTGAGGACATGGACTCATCAGTGTCCAAGGAAGCTTTTTGTTTTCTTTTTCCTTTGTCGTTTTTGCCATACATTGTATTTTTTGCTTCTATATAATGTTTCTCTGTTAAGTTAATGTTATAGTATTCAAATAAGTATGTCAAAAACATCCCATACGGAAGGGATTGAGAGGATAAGGAACATGTTACAATGTGGCAGAGAAAGAGGTAGAGAAAACTTATTTGGATATCATTAATTAAACAAAAAAGTAGGGCAGCGTCCATCATTGTTACTTTGTCAAAGCTTCCCTGGCGTGAAAGAATGACATGAGTAATGATGCGATGAAGTTGACGATGAGCATGGTTGAGGGCAGTGGATGTAATTTTTCTTCCAGAAAGCATGGAAGGATTTTCAACCAATTGAGCAACAACATCATTAAAAGAGAATGGGAGAGTAAAATCCCATTTGCGACTGAGAAACATCTCAGTGCAGTTATGAGGAACGTGTAGCAGTGAGGCTATGAGTGGTGGAGTTAAGATCATTTAGACACCACATACATAGGAGCATATAGTGTCACCATTGTCCACCAGATTGGCAAAGAACATGCGGACAAGTCTAGGGTAAATAGGTTTATGGAGGAGGAATAGGTTTTGTCATTTCTGGGTATAGAAAATTTTTGAAAAATCAAGGTCTTTATTGGTGAATTTTTGTAAATCCACTATGTGGGGAGTGGTGATTTTTCTGGTTGAAAAATTGTTTAAAAAGGCTTGTTCGGCGGTTTTTGATGAAAAATAGTATGAAGGGTTGTGATGAATAGAGTTGGAAAATATAGGGGAGTTATCATTACCGGTGGCAGGCTCCTTGCCTGGACGATGAGACTTTGGAGAAGAAGGTGGTGATGGGAAGCGATTGGCTTTTCTTTTGTATCTTGTTTGAGGAGGAGGGTGAGATTGTTCAGATGGAGCAGGTGGTGGAGAGAGTGGTGGAGCTGTGGGTGGAGGAGAGGTGGACATGTGAGGTGGAGATGGGGTAGGTGAAGGAGTTGGTGTGACAATCTCTCCACGGGCGCGGCGGCGACGACGTGAGCCAGGGAGGTTAGGTCCTTGTGCCTTCATCTTAATTCTTACCAATTTTGTTTTGTTATATGTTTGGAAGAAGAGAATGTTTGTAAAAAAAAATGGAGGAGAAGAAGATAAAGTTTGGATGATGAAGATGAGATGTGCGGTTTGGGTGGGTGTTTTTGGCTAGTTGAAGTGTGATGAAAAAGTGTGGGATGTGAGAGGTGACAAGATGTTACAATGGCAATGTAAGAGATTTGACAAGAGTTCTTTGGAAACATAAAAAGTGAGGAGAATAGTACATAAAGGGGGGCGTGATATACAGGCTTCGGGAGATGAAAAAAAATATATTATTTTGGGAGGAAGAGATGTATAAGAATGACATATATAATATTGTGCTTATCTTTCTTCTGAGACATAAATGAGATATTGTTAGAAAAAAATTCATCAAGAATAAGAAAAGTACCTGCTGGCCACGTTGATCTGTGAAGGGATATTCATGAAGATTTCATATTTAAATCACAATAAATAATTATGCCATTTAAAAATAAAAGAAATGTAATAGATAATTATGCCAAAGGAAACGTGATGTTTCACTCTTGCTATTCCCCTGAAAGTACATATTGTCATTAGCAATGAATAGTCACAAGTAAAGAAAAATTTTTGCTCTTGCCATAAATTGTAAGGAGAAAAAACGTGATATGTCTAGAAACAAAGAGTCAGTTATATTAAATTGTTGCTCTTCCCCTTTTAAGAACACAATTTACACAAAAATTATGTAATTGCAGTAAATGTCTTAATCATCCAAACTAGCCAAAAACACCCACCCAAACCGCACTTCTCATCTTCATCATCCAAACTTCATCTTCTTCTCCTCCATTTTTTTACAAACACTCTCTTCTTCAAAACATATAACAAAAAAAAAAGGTAAGAATTAAGATGAAGGCACAAGGACCTGACCTCCCTGGCTCACGTCGCCGCCGCTGCGCCCGTGGAGAGATTGTCACACCAACTCCTTCACCTACCCCATCTCCACTTCACATGTCCACCTCTCCTCCACCCACAGCTCCACCACCTGCTCCATTTGAACAGTCTCACCCTCCTCCTCAAACAAGATACAAAAGAAAAGTCAACCGCTTCCCATCACCACCTTCCTCTCCAAAGTCTCATCATCCAGGCAAGGAGCCTGCCACCGGTAATGATAACTCCCCTATATCTTCCAACTCTACTCATCACGACCCTTCATACTATATTTCATCAAAAACAACCGAACAAGCCTTTTTAAACAATTTTTCAACCAGAAAAATCACCACTCCCCACATAGTGGATTTACAAAAATTCACCAATAAAAACCTTGATTTTTCAAAAATTTTCTATACCCAGAAATGGCAAAACCTATTCCTCCTCCGTAAACCTATTTACCCTAGACTTGTCTGCATGTTCTTTGCCAATCTGGTGGACAATGGTGACACTATATGCTCCTATGTATGTGGTGTCCAAATGATCTTAACTCCACCACTCATAGTCTCACTGCTGCACGTTCCTCATAACTACACTGAGATGTTTCTCAGTCGCAAATGGGATTCTACTCTCCCATTCTCTTTTAATGATGTTGTTGCTCAACTGGTTGAAAACCCTTCCATGCTTTCTGGAAGAAAAATTACATCCACTGCCCTCAACCATGCTCATCGTCAACTTCATCGCATGATTACTCATGTCATTCTTCCTCGCTAGGGAAGCTTTGACAAAGTAACAATGATGGACGCTGCCCTACTTTTTTGTTTAATTAATGATATCCAAATAAGTTTTCTCTACCTCTTTCTCCGCCACATTGTAACATGTTCCTTATCTTCTCAATCCCTTCCGTATAGGATGTTTTTGACATACTTATTTGAATACTATAACATTAACCTAACAGAGGAACATTATACAGAAGCAAAAAATACAATGTATGGCAAAAACGACAAAGGAAAAGGAAAACAAGCTTCCTTGGACACTGATGAGTCCATGTCCTTAGACTCCTCCCACTCTACTCTGAAGAAAAAAAGTCACCCCAGAAAATCCAAAATCAAGCAGTTCTTACTTCAAATTCTGAAAGAGATCTCGTGCATCCAGACCACCATCTCCGAACTCTCCAAAACGCAGACCGATGCAAGAAAGAAAGTTTTGAAAGAGTTCAAGCATGGAACAGCACGAGTGAAGCACCTGCAATCAACGATCAAGAATAATCTCTCTTCAGAATCCGAATCCTCTGACAACAACTATTTTTTTTTTAATTTTATCTAGAATCTTTATTTCTGTTTTAACTGACTTACCAAGACCTCTAAGTCTTGCTCCCAAACATTTCTGCGTTGTAATATTTAACCCTAAATCTATCTCAATGTTGCTATCTACTTGTAGACCTTTTACTATGCTCTCTGCAGAACTAATGGCCCCTTGATGACAAAAGTGGGGAGAATAAACAAAGCAACTCATCAAGAAAGATCGACAAGTAAAACATCAGGTATAAACATCACTTATGTCTACTTGTCTCCTCAAATTTTTTTTTTAATTTTATCTCCTGAAACTTTTTGAACTTGTCTCCTGAAATTCTTTGAACTTGTCTCCTCATTTTTTTGTCTCCTGAAAGTTTTCGAACTTGTTTCCTCAAATTCTTTCCAACTTGTCTCCTGAAACTTTTTAACTTATCTACAAAATAATTTACACTAAAATCACATATAAACACTGCACATGCACACATTCACTCAAACTTTCAAACTATAATTGGAGACTATCCAAGTCATTGTATGTTATATGTGAAGATTGAACTTGAATGGACTTGGATTATCTCATTGCATGACTATGTATGCTTGCATGTGTGTGAGGCCCACCTTGTATCTTTCTTTTCTCGTTAAAAAAAGAGGAAGAAATCAAGAAGGGCTAAATTCAAAATTATTCACATATAAGTGAATTCAGGCATCTTGAATTTCTAAATAAAGAAATCAAGATAATACTGAAGCTCAAAAAAAAAAACTCCAGAATAATATAATTCTGTCAAAATTAATTGATAAGAAGTCAAATATTCTGGTTACATAAGAAAAGCCACGATTAAGGGGGAGCACACATTAAGGGGGAGAAAATCAGCCAAATGAGGTAAATTTAAAATATTCTCAAATTCCTCTTAAATGTTTGTCATCAAGGGGGAGATTGTTGATTAAATTTTGTAAAATAAAATTGATGATGACAAACATTGCCTGAACGTTCTAATATGTGTGCTAGTGTTTCATGATAAATTAAATTAACCAGCAATATTATCTCCTCTTATCCCAAGTTAGCATTTGTAATATCTAAAAGAAAGAAAGGAATTATGGACAACAAGAATTTCGGACAGCAGGGATATGGCTGAAATTTTGTCAGCAAAGTTTGAAATTGACAAGATGTGACAAATTAGAAATAAAGGGAAACACACTGACAAAGCAAGACTTTAGGTAGAAGATTCAAGAAATAAGTTTGGAAAAAGGAAAGAAGTGAAAACATGATTCAAGGAAAAAGTGGTCAGCACATTTTGAAAAAGGAAGAAAGAGAAACAAATCAAAAGCTATCAAAGTACACACTTCCTTCAAGAAACCTTTCATGTACAACAAAGGCTATGATATAGCCATAAGTGGAGAATAGGACAAAGAAATGGAAAGCAATTCCTTTTTGATAAAAAGAAAGAATCACGTGAAGTAGTACACCAAAAGGGAAGGCTGGACGTGATGGATACAATAAAAAAATAGGAAAGCAAATGTCATGGTACAAAGGAGCTCTCCTTGCAAACCGTCTGGATACAAAGCAATGGAAAGAAATAATTTTATTTAAAGAAAGAAAGAAAGAGAGACTCACGTGAGGAAAAGAGAAAGGCTGAAAAAAAAATTAAAAAAGTAAAAATTAGCATCTCCTTCCAATGGTCACACGAAGCTAATGGATGCAAAATCGGAAAAACAAACATTCTAGGAGCAAGGAGCTCTACTTACAACGGTCAAGAGGCAAAAGATTCAACTCCAAGATGATTGAAGATAAAAGAACAAAGGGAAGAAAGAATGGCACGAATAGAGGAGCGATTCTTGAGCCTTAATACTCAAAAGACAAGCATAAAAGAGTGAGCTCTCACCACTAAGAAAGCAAGACACTAGTGCCAAAAAGCCATTCGTGATGTTTTCTCCCAAGAGCTTTACTTACCTCTCAATCTCTGATTATTTTGGTTTATACCTTGGTTTGAATTCGTTGAGTGTCTTCATTGTTTGGAAAATATTTTTTGAGAATTCTTTTGGCGAGCAACAGAGAGCTTGAGAGAAAGAGTTTGCTTTAAGTTTCTGTTTTGGTTTGAAAAGTTCTTGAGTGAAAGGAATTATTGTTTTTGTCTTTGTACTTGAAATTGGTGTGAAAGAAAATTGATTTTGGCGTTTGAAGAACTGGACGTAGNAGAGTTTGCTTTAAGTTTCTGTTTTGGTTTGAAAAGTTCTTGAGTGAAAGGAATTATTGTTTTTGTCTTTGTACTTGAAATTGGTGTGAAAGAAAATTGATTTTGGCGTTTGAAGAACTGAACGTAGATTCCCGTTGAGGAATCGAACCAGTATAAATCTCTGTGTGAATTTTCTTTCCCTTCTATCTTTTACATACTCTGCTCTTAAAATTATACAGTTTTTATTTTTGAGAAATTAAGTTTTTTTTGAAAACTTGTCTTCCAGAAAACTAGGAGATATCTCCTGAAATTTTAGGAGACAAATTTTAAAAGAAAAGAATTTTTTTTTAAAACCCTTGCTTAGATTTAACCCCCCCTTCTCTAAGCCACACAAAACCATCAAGAGGCAAAGAGACAATCAGGTGAATAGATCATATCTTTGGCAGGCAGTGTCGGCTTGGTCACATTGGGGAAAAAAAATTCACAAGCTACACAAGGAAGGTTACCTTGACTATAATGACTATGAATCAAATGCTACTTGTGAATCTTGTCTCAAAGAAAAAATGACCAAATCTCCATTTGGTGGAAATGGAGAAAGAGCTCCTGAATTATTAGGATTAATACATGCAGATGTACGCAGGCCTATGAGAATTCAAGCCAAATGTGGATATTTTTTACTTTATCACATTCAGTGATATGTCTAGGTATGGTTTTGTGTATCTCATGATACACAAATCTGAATCATTTGAAATGTTCAAAAGATTCCGTAATGAAGGTGAAAAACAAACTGGCAAAGGTGTTAAGGCACTAAGGTCTGATAAAGGAGAAGAATATCTCAATGATGATTTTCTTGATTACCTAAAATAGAATGAGATTCTATCACAATGGACACCTCCTGTAACACCACAACACAATGGTGTGTCTGCAAGAAGGAACCGCACCCTATTAGATACGGTAAGGTCAATGATGGGGTTCATTGATCTTCCGATAAACTTATGGGGATATGCTTTAGAAACCGCAACATATTTGTTAAATAAAGTTCCAACAAAGGCAGTCTCTACAACACCATATGAGATATGCAAAGATCGTAGACCAAATCTCAAACATATAAAGGTTTGGGGTTGTCTAGCCTATGTGAAGAGATTGCAAACAACTAAACTTGAATCGAGGTCTGATAAGTGTAGATTCATTAGGTATCCCAAAGAGACCATGGGGCATTATTTCTATCATCCTACTGACCATAAAGTGTTTGTGGCAAGAGGTGCAACCTTTCTAGAAAGGGAATTCCTTTCAGAAGGATGTAATGGAATAGAAATAGAACTTGACGAATTTCAAGAAACCAATGAAACAACACAAGAACATGATATTTGAGCCGAAGAACCTTTTCTAGATGTTTTGAAGTTAACGCGGAGATTACCATCTTCGACAGTGGTGGCTCAAGAGCAGACTGTGGTTCAAGTACAAGTTAATGAACAAGTCTTAGAACCAATTCAACAACCTCTAAATCTAGAACAAGGTAATTTGACAATGCATGAACCTTTCAAAAGGTCTAAAGCGCACATCGTGCACCAAAAAGGTTAAACTTAATGGGGCGCTAAGTGAAGGTAATCATAATGATGATGACCCTATGACTTATGAAGAGGCTATGCAAAGCTCGGACCATAAGAAATGGCAGGAAGCCATGGAATCTAAAATGGAACCCATGAAGATCAACAAAGTATGGACTTTGGTTGAGACTTCAAAGGACATCAAACCTATTGGTTGTAAATGGGTGTATAAGAAAAAGATTGGAGCAGATGGGAATGTAGATACCTATAAAGCCCGTCTTGTTGCCAAGGGATACCGTCAAAGAGCTCTGATACCACTAAAGGATTACAAAGTGATCATTTATCACGCAGTAGAATAATTAAAGTAATCCTAATGACCAATTTTGCACTCAAAATCAATAAACAATCATTAGTCTCGATATAAATACCTGGACAGAATATGTCATATATTGGAGATATTTTTTTTTTAACTTTGATTAAAAAAATCTGAAAAAGAAAAATAAAGGAAATTTGATTTCAACTAAATGCACGCTCGTGTATTTTGTTTTCAAACTGAATTTGAAAATACTTAAACTTGGAGAACAAGTCCAAGTCAATTATGAAAGAGAGAGCATGTTGAGTTGTTGTTTCTGTTACTAAAGAAATGGGAAGTGGCTCCTTAATTTCAGGAACAAATGCAGCATGGGTGGTTTTTATTTTGGCTTATAAAGCCATATTGCCAACTCGGTGATTTTACACGAAAATTAGAAACGGAACAGCTCTAACTTCTATTGGTAAGTGCACTATTTCATAGTTCCTAATTTCGTTATGAAATTTTGGAACTTTTTTCTCCAAAAATCATCAAAGTGTTGACATGCAAGAAGAGAGGTCTCGGTGTGGATACGCGTAGACTCTTCGTACAATCGGAGAGATTTTTATTTTTCCTGAATGATTAACACTTCGGTGTGTGATTTTTTTTTTTT
>QANU01113349.1:552444-573781 GCA_003254905.1 Nissolia schottii | reverse complement strand
AATTTAGTTGTAAAAATTATTAAAAATAAATAAATTAAGTAACAGAATATTTATCCTATGGAATATATAAGAAACCACCCAAGAGGTTAACCAAAAAAACAAAGAGAAAAAAATGAAAGAAAAAAAGAACATGCTTCAATTAAAGTATTTCGAATGGAATGAAAGAAAATTTATATGCTTCAATTAAATTCTCTTAGTTAAACTCCACGGGATAGTTGAGTGGAAGAGCATCTTGAGAATAGACTCCATCATATTAAATTTGATATTGTTTAGTTATGTTATGAGAGATAAAGAAATAAACATTTTGAATTGAGTCTTATCATTTTAAGAGGATTCTACTTGTTTAAAATATTTAACTTTCTCTCTCATAACATAATAAAAAATGACTAAATTTAACATGAGATGATCCATTTTCAAGTCTCTTATATTCAATGTACTCTACGGATAGAGGAATACATAGAGTTAAACCTAATAAAGTAAGAAATTGAAAGATTTCGTTGAAATTGTTCGTTTGAAAATTTTCAAAAATGCTAATCATAGGTTCTTCTCTCTATCGGAACAATAGGGTTGCTATGCTCATTATTAAACTTGTTGAAGAGATCAAATAGAACCAAGATATATCTTTTTTATCAGAGGTTGAATTGGTCATCAAAAGAAGAATTAGGCCAAAAATTAGACTACGAGGGTCCTACCTCATATTCTTGGGATGAGGTAAATATAAGTTTCTTTGTAGGCTAAGGATGATGGTGGCTCTTAAATTACAAGAGTGGATGAGTTATAGGGACAATGGACAAAGGCAACAACAATGGACAAAGGAGAAAGCAACAATAGTGGACGAAGGCGGCAACAACATCGACGAACGAAGGCAGCAGCAGCAACAAATGAAGGCGACAACAACAACAGATGAAGGCAGCAGCAGTCGGTAGAGAGTGAGAGGAACGAGAGACTGAGAGATGAGAGTGAGAGAAATAGGTTTGGGTCACATACTTCTTTACTTTACTTTGGGATTTCTAAAAATGAAAATTAAATCAATAAAATTATATTAATAAATATGTTTGCATAAAATATTATAAAAAGTGATATGAGCCTAGTGGAATAAGACCTAAATATAATATAAGAAGATGTATACAAAATAAAATAAAGACACTTTTCATCTAAAATCTTGTTTAAAGTTAGTTGTAACTGAATTAAATTAAAAAAAATATTATTTGTTATTTTTTAAAAAAAAATTACCCATTAAACTTACTTAGCATTATCATGTGCTTTAATTTAATTAAAGAAAGAAAATAATGAAAAAAATTAAAAAAAAAATTCAAATATAATTTAGTGTGTACATCCAATGTCCCTAAAACCAATCCTAATCCTTAATCCTTAGAAAAAGGTGGTCCAAAAAAGTGACTTTTGCCTAGCAGCTACCAACTTGATAGATCTCACACCATTGACCCCTGCCAGGTGAAGGAGAATTCGAGAAAGCAACCAACCATGAGTGGAATACAATTTAATCATTGGCCACAAACCACAATTCAATCGCAAAGGTTCATCACCGCCAACACCACCACAAATCCAATCCAATTCCTCCCATTCCAACCCACAACAACCCACAAGCTCCCGCTCATATGTTTCTCTTCAACAAACCCATCCCAACAACAACCACCTCTCGTGGTGGTGGGGTC
This sequence comes from Nissolia schottii, assembly GCA_003254905.1. Lineage (NCBI taxonomy): Eukaryota > Viridiplantae > Streptophyta > Magnoliopsida > Fabales > Fabaceae > Nissolia > Nissolia schottii. The sequence goes on along the minus strand of QANU01113349.1, from coordinate 572,108 downwards.
AGCCAACGCAGACATCTACCTCGAGATCGATAGGATCCCAAAGGAAGGCGAGACAATGTCAGCCAAGGGCGGCCAGACCCTCGCTGGGGGCAAGGGTGCCAACCAGGCCGCCTGCGGAGGCAAACTGTCCTACCCAACCTACTTCGTAGGGCAGGTCGGGGAGGATGCTTTCGGGGAGGTGGTGACTGAGGCGCTGAAGGGTGTCGGCGGGGTCTGCCTCGACCACCTGACCACCGTTGGGGGCGGCATCCCAACTGGACACGCGGTGGTCATGCTGCAGTCCGGTGGGCAGAACTCCATCATCATTGTTGGTGGGGCCAACATGAGCTGCTGGCCTGAGAGGATGCCTCATGAGGGCTTGGAGGTTGTCAGGAGCGCTGGCGTTGTGTTGCTCCAGAGGGAGATCCCTGATTATGTCAACATTCAGGTGGCTAAGGTAGGTTGACTCTTTGTAATTCTATTTTCCTTTTTTCCTCTCTCTCTCTGTTGAGCATTGCAATGGCATGTTTGGGATTTTGATTTGGCGTTAATGTGTGTTGTGATTTTGGCCCTTGAATGTTGGAATGGCGTCTTTGAGCTTCTAATTTTGACATTAATATGTTTCTAGGGTTTGTGGCTGTGATTTTACCCCTCCTTGGGCATTCAAATCACATTTTTCGAACTTCTAATTTTGGCATTCATGTGTGTTTGATTTAGCATTGAGTGTCGTTGTGAGATGTTTGACCTTCGAATGACTTGTGTGGTTTCTTTGTTGGCTTTTGGTAAAATGAGAAGCCGGATTTCTGCTAGTGTTGTTACTTGATCAGAGTTGTACTTCGAGGAACTTAGAATATACCGTTGTTCTGTGAATATGCTTCTTTAGTCACCGTTATTCAGTATATGTTATGAGTCGCCACAGTTCTGAATGTTGAAGGTGATCGAAATGTGAGGGAAGGCATGTTTTTTATTGGATGCTAAAAATGATAAATTTGTACCTTAAGTAAGAATGTCACTATGCTGCAATTGTCAGCCCAGATATGATTGTCATTCTGCCTTAATAAAAATATTTTCTAAACTATGCACCAACACAATTTTTTTTGGAGGGTGGGTGGTGGGGTATCTTAACCATTTTCTAGCCAATGGATACTACATTTCCAAGCCCAATCCCTTTGTTTTGGGGCCAATAGTAGATTTCTCAGCTGGCTAAAAGATCCTTTTTTCTAATAGATATCTCAGAGTAATTTGACTCATTAAAAATGGCAGCCAGGCGCTTGAGGCTTCTGCCTGGTGGGTCTGAGGTAGGCAGCCTTACCCTTGCAAGCAAAGAGGTTGTTTCTAAGATTTATTCCTGTGATCTCCCGGTCACAAGGTAACAACCTTCCCATTGCATCAATGCTCACCCTATTATGCATGGAAAAAAGAAGTGGAAGGTGCCTTTTCAATTAGTTACCCTAGTAAGACCCCGTGGTACATAAATTTGTAGTACATATACTTCAGATATCAATGCCACAATATTAATCGGCTGGTCATTTGTTAATATTATTTCACTGAAATCTATTGAAGATACTCATCAGCTGCGTATCTTGTACTTATGATATTGTAACCATGGGTTCTTGTGGACTTAGGAATACCTAATCCATAGTAAGATTCTTAACTGGTCAATTATTTTTTCCCTTTCTCAATTTCTTCCTTTCTTCAAGTTTCTGGTGAGAGATTTTGGTTAAACATTACTTGGTTCATGGTTATTCCATTATGTATAATAAATACAGGCTGCAAGGAGTGCTGGTGTCCCCGTAATTTTGGACGCTGGCGGCATGGATGCACCGCTTCCACAAGAATTACTGAATTTTGTTGATATTCTGAGCCCTAATGAAAGTGAACTTGGTCGCATTACAGGAATGGCAACTGAAAGTTTTGAAGAGATTAGACAAGCTGCAGCAAAATGCCATAAAATGGTGAGTCCTGTAGTGCCTTAGGGATCATCATGAAATACGTTCTTAATTATACAACTTGTATACCATATTCACTGGTTAAGGGTCTCTTAAGAAGTTAATGTGAATTTTTAAATATAATATTTGAAATTTGATTATTTTTGACACTTTCTGATATTAATAGTCCTTCATGAGTGTAGCATGTACATTCATGCGTGCATAGATGCCATAGGTAGTTCCATTGCAGAAAGATATGACCATCATGTTGTAGAATTGTATTAGTACCTTAAAAAATCAGGTCCTCTACAGAATTGTTCTATTCTAATGCCATCAGTTTTCTGGGTCATACTGCCTTTCTTCAGTGGCTTTATCTCTTATGCTATTTTTGGATGTGTGTACACGGGAGGAAGGGAGGGAAAGGGAAAGGAAAAACAACCTTTACCTTCATTTGAATGATTTTTAATGAGAGGGCATGTGGGGAAGCATACCCAATTTATAAATTACATTTATACTATGTACTTCTATTAAACGGGTAGCTCAGGGCACAAGGCAATATACACGTTCTGGGCAAGCAGAGAGACTGTTTCCGTGATTTGAACACATGACCTCCAAGTCAAAAGGCACCAAGCAACCTTATTGTTGCACTGAGGCTCACCTTCATACCATGTATTTCTGTTATAAGATTAATAATATAATGGTTATATTGAAAATTTAATGTTATGACTAGTTTCCTTCCTCTCCTTTATCTCCCAAAGAAAGGAAAGGCGTTCCCCTCCTCTTTTCTAAACTTAAACATCCAAACAAGGTTGAATAATGCTTTTATCGCCATGGCATTATTAGAGATGAACCTAGTTCTTATGTCTTTGGTCTTTATGTTTTGCCACTTTCAGGGAGTTAAGCAAGTTCTTGTGAAACTTGGGGAGAAAGGATCTGCCCTTTTTATAGAAGGGGAGGAACCAATTCAGCAACCTGCCATACTTGCTAAAACAGTACTTGATACAACTGGAGCTGGTGATACTTTTACAGCTGCTTTTGCTGTTGCATCAGTTGAGGGAAAGTCCATAAAAGAATGCCTCAGATTCGCCGGTATGTTTTGCATTATATATTTTTCTTTTCTTTCTGTAATTTTCTCTTTGGGAAAATGTGCCTAACTATTTTTTGCCAATTTTATGCAACAGCTGCTGCAGCTTCTCTTTGTGTTCAAGTGAAGGGAGCTATTCCCAGCATGCCTGATAGGAAATCTGTTCTTGATCTTCTTAATTGTTGATGAAGACACTTGCATGAGGCTAAAGGTTAATTTTTGCTTAAATAATTTTTCATTTGTACTTCTTAGTTCTTCTTTGGATTTTCTCTTTTGAACTTGTCTAGTCAAGAACATTATTTAGACCTACAGGCTTTGTTAGGCATTTTACCTAAAATTTCACCTAAGATATTTTCTGGAATAAAAATTCCTGAAGTAAATTTTAAGGAGATAAACTTTGGGTTCCTTGTGAAATTAAATGTGTTTGGTAAGATATTAAAAATTTAATAAGCATTCACAGAAAACTTTTGTCAAACATGTGGTCTTCTCATACTGCAACCCAGAAGATTCTAACTCCTGCTGAAATCCCTTTGTATTCCTTCTTATACCGTCAAAGCAAATCAACATACAGTAGCACACGCACACAGCTCCATCACCCTCTCCTGTTGTCTCCACTTTTTCTGACTGTGAGAGAGAGAGAGAGAGAGAGAATGAAGCTCTCAGTGTTGCTGCATGGCTACCTCAATCACTGGAGCGACGGTTTCAGAGCATCGCCGTCAATGAACTCCTCTGCATTGCAGGTCACTGCCGGCAATCTTTTGGTTTCTCATGCCGCGCCATGCATTGTGAGCCTCCTTATCAGCTTCTGCTACCCTCTCTTTAGTTTTCTTCTTCCTCTTCACCACCACCACTGCCACCAACCTCTACGCTGCCCCATTCCGTGGTGGCAGTGGTGAAGTGTCTGGTCAAGTGAGTGAGTTCATGAGGTGGGAGAAGAAATGAGAGTGTGAGATTGTGAGGTGAGAGAAGAAATGAGCTCTGGTGAGGAACGTGATCCACAATTGGAGACGAAAAAGAAAAAGAAAAAGAAAAAGGCTCAAAACTTACGTAGTGTGAATGTAGTAAAAGTTTCCTCTCATATTTCCAGATTGTTTCCTCATGCTTAAAACTAACTCAATTTTAAATTTTCTAACCAAACCTTGTTTTTTTCAGAAAAAGCCCTATATTGCCTCCCAACCACAGAGAGAAAGTTCTTGGTATCTTTCTTTACACAGAATAGATCCTCTCAAGTGGATCTTGTGTCATGTGTTGTCAAGTTTTATCTCTCACCATTAATTGATAAGTTGGAATAATTAATAGTGAAAAATGAAACTTGATAATACATGATACAAAATCCACTTGAAATGATCCATTCCCGTCTTTATATACATGCTATTCCGAATCAATTTTCTTATGCTCCTGGTTACAATTAAATGGTCTATATCATGCCATTGTCTCAGTTAATCATTGCCAAATTTCTTTAGATTCACTTTTGGTATACGACTACAAGTGTCCATTTATTAAAAGTTTTCATTAGGCTAGCGATCCTGGTTTCATTTGTGCTCTTAGATTTTCGAAGTAGATGCTAGTAGATGCCCGAACAGTGCAGGTAGTGCTTAACAGGAGAATCCTGTTATTTTTGTTTCATAACATCAATTTATTTTTAAACAAGAGATACAAAATTGGCTTAGGTTTTAGAAAACAAAACTGGTATGAATTGACTTGTAATAGTGCAAGTTTTGGTTGTCACAGGTAACAGAATAACTCTGTATGACAGAGAGACATTTGAAACAGGCAACAAAGGAAAGAAAAGCCTTTTTTTCCCCCTAAGGAGCATTCCTGCAAGATGGACATTGCAGACTAATAGTTTATTGCCATTGTAATAAGATTAAGCTAGACACTTCGGCTGGATAACTATTGTCTGAGAGATGAAGTTACCAGGAAAAGTTTTGTTCGTGGAATTTAACATGCATGCAACTGTTTTATAATGCTTTCTGATTTTTCATCATTGAAGACTAGCAGCACTAGGGGTCAAACGGGCCGGCCCGGCCCGCTAAGGCTAAACGGGTCAGGCCAAATTATGCTTATTTTTATGATCCGGCTGTTTATGGTCGGTCCGCGGGCCTAAACGGGTCAATTCGCTAACCCGTTTATTTTTTTTTAAAAAATTAAAATTTTGGTCTATTTTTTATGATTTAAATACGAAGTTGTGAATAAATATATGCGATCATTTTTAAATATTTTTATCGTCTATTTATTAATTAATTAGAAAGAAATAGTTTAAATGGTTGATTGTGATATTATATTATCTTTTTTGTTCCTTCAACTATCTTGCTTGAAAGATATCAAATGCTTTCAAATGCTATTTGAAGTCGATTCATGAACTAATATAACTTTCATTAATTACATGAAGGCATATAACATTGATATGAGTACTGTTATGTTATTGATCAAAAACACAATTGGAACTCTTTCTCGTAAATTAATTAATAATAAACAAGGTTTGAAAGTATATATCAACTTGTAAGACGTAGACACTCATTGAAGGAATAAAATGCAAAATTTATCAATATCTGTGTTATAGCACTTCAGCTGTATAGCAATATAAATATAATTAAGTAGTTAAGCATAGCAAGAAGTTAAACATGCTCAATTATAAATAAACTCTTAAACTCCAAAATAAAATTTAGAGTCTAAAATGAAACTTTTAAAAAATTAATTTTTTTTATAAATAAAAAAAATATTTCATGAGCTAACGGGCTAGCCCGCGGGCCTAAATAGGTCGGGCCTGGGCAATTTTTTTAAAAATTTTCACAGACCTATTTTTTTTACATATAAAACTCGTTCATTTAACCGGACTCACGGACCGGAATCATTTTGACAGCCCTAATCAACACTTTAGCCGCATGAAATCTAAAGAAATGAAGTGAAAAATTAGAAAGATACGATCCTTCTCTGGTTGGTATAAAAACTTACCACTTATATGTTATTAACCAGTATTCTTTTTAAGACACTTGCTAGCAAAACTAATAATAAAATCATATTAAAGCAGTTAGAGTAAACTTAATAAATTAACATGTCCAATTTCAAGAAAAAGAAACAGCTCAAGTTCATTTTCAAGCCTAAGTTCCCAAACACAAGGTGCTAAGCTTGCACCGGCACATAAGGGATGGGATGGCTTGTATTTTTTTGGATATTATTCTCTCTTTCCTGATTCAGGCTACGTTCAAAATGGAGTCGGACTTTATTTGTAACACAGTCTTCTTTGATATGCAATAATTAATATTTAAATGTTATTTAGGATATTCTTGAACCACACAGTAATAATTTACTAGTTAAATAATAATATTTTCTTAATTACGTTAATTTCAAAATTTTTGACGGTTCTTCAATCGAATTTATGGTTTAGAAGATAGGATTAAGTTCGTTGGTTTGTGGGGCCCACTCTGTCTAAGGTCCCTAGAGACCTGTGATCCATGTGAAATTCACGTTATCCGTGTTTTAAAAATAATTGTTAATTCCAATTCTAGTTCTACATAGAAAAGTAAAAAAAAAGTTACCATTTTTACTTTTTTTTTACGCATTTCACATCAGGCGTGTCCTTTCTATGACACAAGATATTTCTAGAAGAAACTATTTCTCTTTTTCTCCATGCCCTTGGCTACGTACCTACACCTGTTGCACTCTCTTTATTTTCACTTACACTTCACTGAATCTCACATTTTTCTTACACACTCAAGAGAAAAGTAAAAAAGTCAACATCTTTTCTCCTTCTTCCAAGCTCTCTAAAACTTCATCTTCTTTCTCCAACTAACAGCCCCAAAACCGTGACCTTCCTTACCACAAATACCATAAAAAAAAACCTCATAAATCCTTATACTATTTTCACAAAAATTAAAGCCATCTTCATCATCTACAATAAGACATCACTTGTTTAAGCTTTAGGTGGGTTTCTATGCACTCTTGTGCTACCATCTCTTCCTATGTCTGTCCATGAAAATATAATTTCTTTCACCATCCAAGAACATGTGCAAAATTTGGCTTTCAAAACTCCTTTTGTAAGAGCTTATGTTGTTTTGCTCTCTAACTATGTTATTGAGTTTCCTATGAGTTTTTCTTTAAGAAAATGTGTTTTTCCTCCTTCTAAAATTGAAAAGGAAGGTTCGGTTTTGTCCAATTAAATAATGTTACTTGTGTGTGTTTTACTTCTAACCTTGTTTATGAGTTCCTTGTAAAGTGCTAAGGGTGTTTCTTGAAATGGTTCCTCTTGACAAAGGATTTTAAATGAACTTAGGTTTCCTCTTCATGCATTTTGGCCTTGCTATGTTATATGCCTTATGTTTGTGGTTTAATATGTTGATGATGTTCAAATGATCCATAGTGAGTCCATTAGAAACTATGATATGAGTTTTTGGACTAAAACCAAAAGGTGATGAACTCATGTTTTTCTCTTTTGTCATTTCAGTTTTTGGTTGTGATATATGTCTTATGTTTGTTGCTTATTATGTTGATGATGTTCAAATGATCTATGGTAAGTCCAAGGTAAACTATGATGAGTTTTTGGACTAAACCAAGAGGTGATGAACTTTTATTTCTCTATGGTATCTTTTCAGTTTGCTATGATTAATGGCCTTATGAATTGTGTTGGATAATGTTGATGATATTCATATAATCCATAGTGAGCCCTTCATAAATTATGATATGAGTTTTAGGACAAAACCAAAGAGTGATGAACTTATGCTCCCTTTGTTGGTCATTCGGCCATGTGGTGTTTTATGGTCTTAGAGTTTTGTTTCATAAAGTTAATGATGTCCAAGTGATCTATGTTGACTTCTAACATAAACTATGACATGAGTTATGGAATAAGTCAAAAGGTGATGGACTTGCATAGATTGATAGGTTTCAGCCTTGTATGCATGTTTTCATGATAATAGTGTTTGTTTATGTTTGATGGAGTTCAAATGGTCCATGGTTACCTCCGAGTATAATCTATGATATGAGCTCAGGACATACCAAGTGGTGATGGACCAAAATACCCTATGAATGGGTTCAGCCTCTATGCCCCAAAAGACTAAGTTTTGGTTTTCTTGAACATTGTATGAGTGTTTCTAACTCTTAAAAGTGTTTATGGATCTTGTGCACATTAATATGTGATTTTTCGAGTTTAGGGTTAAGATTAGAATTCCATAAACGTGACGAAATGAACTTAAGGCCAAATTGGTGGCCATTAAACCCTCAAGTAAACATACTAGAAGTTTAGCATGGAAGCACTGTAAATATGATTCAAGTTATGCCTATCAAATGATAGCTGGTATTGTGGTTGCATTTATCGCAGATATGTTTGTATGTGTTATCGTTATGTTTGACTTTGTTATAATTGATTTTTTTTCATATGGTATGTCCATGTTAAATCCTCATTAGTGTGATTATGCAATGTCATGCCCTAAACTAATGATAATGTTATTATATTGTAGCATGCATTCTTTTATATTAATAATCATACATATACATGTATAAACATAGACAACCATACAAATACACACACACACATGTATCATCATTCCTTTATAAGTGTGTTATGAGAGTATAAGAGATGAATGTGTCAAAGACAATCTAAGTCCTCTTGTGAGGAAATATCGATAAGACTTTTTATATAACACACTTGTAGTAACTAGGATCCATTCATAATAAGGTTCCCTCGTGGAACGTGTCCTTTGGGCTAGTGTAGTTAGCTAGTCACCTCGTTTAACCTTGTGGATTGGTCCAGAGGTTGTACACCCAAGGTTCCAAGTATACTGAAAGGAAAAAAAAGATAAAGAAATCCCTTGTTCTAGCACGGTTAGCTAGTCACTTTAGCCGATGTAAATCGTTGGCTATTGACATAATCAGGAAACTTATGTGGTTCGCTACCATGGATTGAACTCAACTCCAAATAATAACGAAGTTATAGGCCCAAGGCGGTAACCAATCCCTTAGGTGTACTGAAGGAAAACAATGTGAAGGATAAATAATCAAAAAATGTCATAGCATAATGCATCTATAAGTGTTTAAATGATCAAAAGAATGTCATGCATCTATAAATGTTTCAAGCTTCATCGTTATTTTTATTGAATGGTATGTCTTATTGCATTGATAAGTGTTAGGTTAAAGGAAACACTAGATTAACTTGTAACCATTTGGGAATAAGTCAAGATAATAATTGAACCTTATATGCATGATCACTTAGAGATGGCCCGAACGGCAGGACCCGATGTGATGACACTTAATCAGTACATAGGAATCCACTGAGGAAACTTGTTTTCTCATCCCCATCCACATTTGGTTCTAGGTTCCAACGAAGAGTACAAGGTACGTGGCGACCTTGGATCTGATCACGTCACTGACTAGCTTGGATCGTCTAGGAGCTGCCATTTCGAGCGATCACCCCACAAGTCTAGAGATATCTGTGGAGCACTCTTTCAACAATCTCTGCCGCATGTTTTGTTCTATTTGATGTAGTGGTTCTTCCATTGTTGTGTAACTTGTTCTTTCGTGATTTGCTACGCTATTGTTTTATTTCTGTTGGAATGTTAAGTTGTATTATTGTGAGTGGTTGAACTTATAACAATTATTATGAGGTTAATTCATTTATATACTTATGTTCACCATGGTACATGCTTGTATGTCGTTCTGTACCCTTACGCTTTCACACGTCTCATCTCTTATCAATACTCTACAATATATGGTTCACGTCTTTTAAAAATGTTTTTTTCACAAAAGTTCAAAATTTTCTCTTATTTTCTTGATAAGTATTTAATAAGCTAAGTTTAAAAGTAAGATAAATGTAAAACATGACAACTAATGAGTATTAATTACGACTTTAAGTGTAATTAGCTAACTAAATGTTACAAAAGGCATTTTAATCAGATTATCAATTAGAACCATAACTTTTATAATTTCGACTAACGAAAGCATAATAATTTTAAAAGCCAAGCGCCATTAACTAGTTTAGACTAGAGCATATGATTTTGAATCAAATTTGCAATAGAGGTAGTACCGTCAGATTTTATTCATATTATGTAACAGTGGACCTGTAGAAGTAGAAGCGCGTAATTCCCTTTTATGTTTGGACGTAGTTATAAAAGTACTTTAATTAGAATAGGATGTTATATTGCTTGAAAAATATAGAAAAATAATTTTTTTCTTATAAGATTATGTTACGGACCGTGAACTTCCACTGGGTTGACTACAATCTGAAAACTGTGTGGCTCAACTTCTCGAGAAAACCTTCATTGCAGCTAACTTTTCTTGCTCTCCAAGATAGGGTAAGTTGGCCCTAAAGGAGACAGATAATTTTCCCTTTTGAAAGCAACCTTCCGATTGCCTAAAAATAATCTCATTAAAGGCCTCAGGTAAAATATTCAAATTTCCTTTTAAAACATCAGAGTGCTTGCAAATACTTACTTTTCACCGTCGCGCACCTAACTTACTCAAAACCTAGAAAGGAGAGGAAAAGGAGGCACCACCGTCTGTGAGCTCCAAATCTCACTCATCCAGTGCCTTCCACCAACCAATTAGGTACATATTATTGTTAAGAAAATAAGAAGATCAAAGTGAAAAAAGTGGTCATTTTAAAAGAAGTTTAAGGATAGAAGTGTATATAAATAAACCAACCATCAAGAAAATGTGTAAATAAAACGAAGAAAGTAGTTAAAAAATTTAGGAATAGCATCTTCTCTCTTCTATTGCTTTTGCTTAAAATTAGAAGTAATTTTTAATTTGCTTATTAAAATGAATACAAAATAGTTCTTCTTTTGGTATTTATGTTTGGATGAATGTACCGATACCTTTTTTATATTTAAGTGTTTAAGATTCAATTAAAAATTTAAAATAATAAATAATTTGATTTAATAAAATACTTATAAATTATAAACACAATAATATCAATATTCTTAAATTTTATTGGTTACCAAAAAGAGTTTTGATTATTTTCTAATTTGTTTTAGAAACACAAACAAGTAAAACATTAATATTTAAAAGTATTTTTCTTTTATCAAAATAAGTAATTTTTTCTCTCCAAAATGGCAACCAAATGGAGTGAGTAAGGCTGTCAAAATGAGTCTGATACGTTTATTCGGTTAAATGGATGAACTTTACATGCAAAAAAAACCCGTAAAAATTTTAAAAAATAATCCAACCCGTTTTAGCCTGTGGGCTTAACGGGCTAGCCCAGCGGGCTCATGGGCTAGACCATGTGTCCGTGATTTTTTTTTTAAAATACCAAAAGCCCAAAAGGGCACAGAATTGATGGCAGGCCCAAATTGTTTATCTCAAATTAGCATTGCCTTTACCCATACACTAACTCAAGCTCAGCTCCAGTATGCAATTAGCTCAACAAAATTCAAGGCCTAGGCAACTACATTTTAAGTTCTTTCCTTATCATCAACGGTTATTTCCCCAAGCTATATTCATACTAACAGATTTAAAAAATAAAATGCTAACTTTTATTTAATGCTCTTGATCTCAACCCTACAAGAGCGACATTGAAAAAGTAATCTTCCACGATCCCAAAATATAAATAGGCAAAACAGTCCGCAGCTATTAAAAGCATTCCATAAAAATAAAAATGCAGTATACACCAAGACTGAAATCTTACGTAAAAGAAACGATCCTCTAAATAGGCAAAGGAAGCAGACAGAACATGAACAACAAAAAACAACCTTGGGTTTTGCAAACCATGAGATAGAGCTTGAGTTAGTTTCAAACCTTGTTTATAATTGATTAATCTACGAGAAAGAGTTCCAATTATGTTTCTGATCAATAATATAACAGTACTCACATCAATGTTATATGCCGTCATTTAATTAATGAAAGTTGTATTAATTCATGAATCGATTTCAAATAGCATTTGATAACTTTTAAGCAAGATAGTTGAAGGAACAAAAAAGATATGGTTAATTAAGTTTTTAGTCCTTGTAATATCAAAAAGTTTGTGTTTGGTCCCTCCGAAAATTTTCGTTAGGATTTAGTCCTTGTAAAAATTTTTTGTTCCTTTTTAGTCTCTGCCGCCAGTTTGGGTTAGACAGCACTGACGTGGTCGTTAACTTCGCCGCATGGCACCCAAATTTTCAAAGGTTAAGTAAGTATTTAGTCCCTGTAATATAAAATTTTTTGTGTTTGATCGCTCGAAAATTTTTCGTTTGGATTGAGTCCTTATAAAAAAAATTTGTTCATTTTTAGTCTTTGCCGTCAATTTGGGTTGGATGGCGATGACATGACCGTTACTTTGCCACGTGGCGTGCCACTAAATCTCGAAGCCGCCCTCTCTCGACCATTACATCCAACCAGGATGCCTCTTCAAATCGCCTTCTCTCCCCTCCCACACTCTCATCCCTCACCTCAAAGACTCCCTCTCCCACACTCTGTCTGTCTTCCCCCCGCTCACCATCCCGCTTCACCACCGCCCCCTCCGGCCACATCTTCATCACCTGCAACAACGCCAACATCGACTTCATACTTGTCGCCACCACTGAACTGTCCGTCGCTGACCTCCCCGATGGACATCCTTCATATATTCTTCCGTAAAATATTCCCCTTAGACGGGAATCTCAGCTACAATGGGAATTTCTCCCAATTTTTTTGATGGTATCTTCATCAGTGTCGCCATTAGTGGGGTCGTCATTGATGGAACCTCCTTCTGGAACTTCTTCAACACCTTCGCTAAACTCTCTAGTGGAGCTGCCACACCCTCGAGGCTCTCGGACTTTAGCCGCGAGTCCATCCTAATCTCTGATGCCGTTCTCCGGTTGCCGTACAGCGACATCAAGGACGACTTCGGCACCGACAAACCATTGCACTAGAAGATATTCAGTTTCATTGGCGAAGCCATTCATAGGTTGAAAGCAACAACGAACACCGAGTTGATGAGGAATAAACCATACTTGAGATCTAGTTGTTTTAGTCCCTAAGTGGAGAGAGGGTGGGTGGGGAAAGGAAGAGAAGAGAAGGAGTGCAGAGAAGAGGGTGGGTGGGGAAGGGAAGAGAAGAGAGGGAATTCTTTAGGGAGAAAAAGAGGGTGGGGTGGGGAAGAGAAGATGGGTTGGGTTTTTTTTTTAAAAAAAAAATTGAAATCGGGTTTGGGTTATGGGTTTAATTTGAAAATTTAGGTTATGTCACGTGTTAACTGTCACATCAGCACCGTCCAACCCAAACTGACGGCAAGGGGCTAAAAACGAACAAATTTTTTTTTATCGGAACTCAATCCAAACGAAAAAATTTTGAGGGACCAAACACAAAATTTTTTATATTACATGGACTAAAAACTTATTTAACCCTTGAAAATTTGGGTTATGCCACGTAGCAAAGTTAACAACCACGTCAGCGCCGTCCAAACCAAACTGACGATAGGGACTAAAAACGAACAAAAACTTTTTACAGGGACTAAATCCTTACGAAAATTTTTTTGAGGGATCAAACACAAACTCTTTGATATTACAAGGACTAAAAGCTTAATTAACCCAAAAAGATAATATAATCTCGCAATCAACCATTTAAACTATTTCTTTCCGATTAACTAATAGATTGACAATAAAAAAATAGTTAAAAATAACCGCGCATACTTATTCACAGCTTTGTATTTAAAACCATAAAAAATAGACTAAATTTTTTTTTATATAAAAAAGGGCTAGCGAGCTAGCCTGTTTAGGCCCACGGATTGACTATAAATGGACCGAACTCTAAAAAGAGACATAATTTTGGCTGGCCCATTTAAGCCCGCAGGTCTAAACAGGTCGGGCCGACTCGTTTGACACCCCTAGGAATGAGTGTCTTTCTATCTTTATTAGTGGTTCTGAATAAAAATTTAACTATAGCACAAAGCTTTTGGTTCTTTTATATTGATCATGAGGTCGAAGTTTCTTTCCTTTAGGCTAGTGTTCGGCTTTATTTTCCAATAAAAGTATGTCTAAGTTTTGCCAAAGAATCTACGTCGTAAACACCTAGGAAATTGACCCCATATATAATTTGTCATGATGGTGCATGGTGTATAGTATAGGGAAAGTTAAATAGTGCACACAAAGAAGGCATATAAATCTTCAAACCACCTTTTCTGACTTATAAACACTTGTCCAGTTGTTAAACCACTATTGAAAAACAAGAAGCCCCTTTTAGTAGTAGGGGAAAAAATACTTACTTACTTTAGTAAACAGCTTAGATTTTTGTTTTTAAATTTAGTCTTATAGCATAGGTGACTATGAGTTATGTCTCTTATGACTTAAATAGCATTTGATTCCTATATTAAGACAAAAAGAATCGAGACAATAGGATGACAAAGACGTGTTTCTTGCGTTAGCTCTTTGTCTTTAGAGATATATAAAATTATTTAAAAATTATTTTTGCGACATTTTTTTTTATCTCTCTTTTTTTAAAATACAAATGTTAACTTCAAAATTATTCCAAAACACATAGAATTGTAAGGATTTTTTTTTATGTTCTCTTCTTCAAATCCAAAAATGTTTATGTTCAAATATTTCTATCTCAATAATGGAACCCATATGCTATCTTACGGAACAATCACGGCTCACTAAAATTTCTCCTTTATGAATGCCTCCAAACATGTGTCCTTTAAAATTGCCATTAATTTTACAAAAGCTTGCTTTATATCCTTTTATCGCTAAACCTGCATGTCTACCCCCCCCCCCCTTCTCTCTCTCTCTCATGAAACAAAAAACACAATGAATCATTCTACATGCTTTGTTATCTTTCTTCTTCTTGTGTCTCATTTCTTATTCCCATACTCAAGCTTGGCCGTGAGAACTAAGATTCAGCTACTCACCGAAGCAGAGACAGATCATGAAGACATGGTGAGAGGATCTGATGAGAGGGATCAACAAGTGCAAAGGAAAGCACTTCATGAAGTACACTCAGGACCCAATCCAATCAGTAATTCCATTCCACACTGGAATTGGAAATCAGATATACAAAGAAATCCTTAATCTTCTTCCTTTGGAAGTTGTTTCTTATTTTTTACCATTTTATTTTATAGTAAACTTTTTTTTGTGTTAGTACTTAATTTGTTTTTTCTTTACCCTTGAATCTTCACCATATTTTGTTATACATATTTTATATGCCAGATTATGGAATCATATATAAAAAGTAGTTAGGCAATTGAAATTAAATCTCAGCTTCATGTATTATATATTAATTAGTACACTCTTTTGATCCATTAATTGTTGTCACCCCACCCTTCCGCCATTTTAATTTCTTTGCATATAATGTAAGTTATATCACCAGCCATGTTCTTTTTGCTAATCCAGTTTTCCATTCTAAGTATGTGATATTGTTGTCATAATAGGTTTGAAACATTGAATCTTCAAGGAACTATAAAGAAGATCAAATTGATCTTCTACTTGGTCTCTTCTTAATGGAGAATTCTCTGATTAAATATAACTCCAATGAGAGTTTTAAATTACAGTTGTGGTTACGAATGTGGTTGACTGATCGTGGTTGCAGTTATTGCGATTGCGTGTATTACGATCATCCTGATTGCAATGCGGCTATTGCAGTGCGAAATTTTATGTGATCGCAACATGAAACAGAGTGTGTGGCAGCATGTTACGGCTGGATGCACCCCATTGTGGGTCTGATGCGGTTATGTTGTGGCCAATTTCTCTAAATTAGAGTCACAAAACAAGGCCATAAATATTTCCTTACCCTTGTAGATGATCATAACAGACATACATGGATTTTTCTCCTTAAAGCAAAATCAAAAGCATCTAATTGCCTAAAGCTATTTGTTTACCTCATAGCAAACCAATTTGATATCAATATAAAGAAAATTAGGTCGGACAATGGACCTAAATTTTTGCTTTCCTATTATGCAAAAAAGGGAATAATACATCAAACATCTTGTATTGAGTACCCTCAACAAAATTCTATTGTTGAGAGGAAGCTCCAATACATCATGACCATCACTAGATCCTTGCTTTTTCAAGTCAATATACCACATAGTTTTTGGTCATTTGTTGTCCAGCATGCAGTCTTTCTGCGTAACAGAATTCCCTTTGCATCCTTGATGAATTTGTCCTTACATAATCTTCTTTTCCACAAGGAACCTATTTTTCTTTACTCAAAGTCTTTGGTTATTTGGCCTATGTTTCGTCTTTACATAGAGACAGAACCAAACTTGACTCAAGAGCTAGGAAATGTGTATTTATTGGTTTCAAATTTGGCACAAAGGTATTTCAACTCTATCATTTACACAATAAGGAATTTTTCTTGGGTAGAACTATCACATTCTATGAAAAACTATTTCCCTTATCATGTCATCCCTCAGCAACCTACACAACCTGCTTTTACACTTACCACATTCCCACATGATGCATCTTTATCTGATGCACCAAACCACCTTCCCCTACATCAACCTTTGATTGATTTTGTTGCTAAGACTTCCTCACCTCAGAATTTGCAACCCACTACCTTAGATGTTTCATAACCTCCAAATCCTATCCCTCTCAAAAAATCTAACAGGACAAAACACACCCCCTACCTACCTCAAGGACTATCACTGAATTCTCCCCTCATCTCACACAACATTTCATTCCTCAAGCTTCTGGTTGTTCAAGTAATTCCCCTCTATATTCATTTGAGTTTGATTTTTCTTATGATATTTTATCACCTGACCATAAACATTTCTCACTAACTCTCTTAACCATGAGTGAACCTACATGTTACTCCACCGATGTTAAATATGCTTGTTGGAGGGAGGCCATGAATGCTGAAATTCCAGCCTTACAACAAATTCCAATTGGAAACTTGTTGATTTACCTGCTAATAAGGTTCTTATAGAATGTAAGCGAGTGTCTAAAATGTCATGACCCGAAAGTCAAGACTAGCATGCGAGGGATTAGTTCCCTTGCGAAAGCTTCTAAAAGTGCTAAAATGTGATCATGCATAATAATAAAACTAAATTTAACTGTATTTAAACTAATTCTTGTTACAACTAAAAACATGACAACAGTATGTACATGTATAATTGAATATAAGTTATGCTGCTGATTTTAACTAGGCATAACGTCTGAAGACCTTGCCTGTGACCCACTGAAACAACTACTAACTGACATATTGATTTCTCCCCTGCAAAAAGAAGCTCACCACTTACTCAAATATTGGTACTACCACTGCACTAAATGATATACTCCACAATCCTCACTTGTCTTAAACAAATAGATGAGGGGTGAGTTTATCACTCAGTGAATGGGTACCACAAAACCACACCACATAATATATACGGACAACATAATTAATCATACATTAATAATTCAATAAAGCAGTAATTGAATCATGCATGTATATATACATATAGAACACTGATATACATATACAAATCTAAAATCACACTAAAACAAATGTAAACACAACAACAAATAATTATACAAACATTGGCTCACACGTTGTAGATAAAATGCCGCTGCTAAGTTTATTGAGTTGTATGTGAGGTCTATGAGTGGGTATACTAAACCCATATCCGGGACTCACTGAGTATGTTGAGCTCGTGCCAACAAGAAACATGGATATATGGTCACAACCTGGGTGTAGGGTCTTATGGTGTAATAGGACAACTTGTTTGTCTGGTATGCACTGGCCACAAACATAACAAACTACATTACCTGAATACTATCTGTCTAGCGGGATCCTAACCTATTATTACTAATCAGTATACTCATAGTTTTATCTAACATAATAGTTATATGGGTTATTGGATTTGCTGCATGCCTGAGCTTCCTGAGTTATCTAGCGCTTGGTATATCTTACCCGAGACTACATGAATACCAATCTAAGCTTGATATGAGCGGTTTTTTTCTAATTAAAAAGCAAAAAAATTGTCACTTATCAAGAAAAATGGCTTTTAACGACAAAATATCTATTGCTAACAAAAAATAGTGACAGATTTTTTCATTATTAATATGCTCTTGCTAAAATTTGTGACAAATATATTCCGATCACTAAAATTGGCAACAGATTGTCCTTTGCAATCCGTCGATAATGTAATTCAATGTAGCAAGGGAATAAACATTGCACTATCCGATTGAATGATATTAGTGACAAATTGCAAAGGAAAATCATGTTGCCAATTTTAGCTATTGAAATACATTTTTTGGTAATTTTTGCAAGAGCATATTAGGCTATTAGCAACACATTTAGCGACGAAAAAAGCAGTTACAATTTTTTGTTTAGCGATGGATTTTTAATGTTAGCGACAAATATTTCCATCACTAAAAACAGTTTTTCTTGTTATGAAAATATTCTAAAAAAATAATTTTATATTTTTATCCCATCAAAAAATAAATTGTTTTGGGACTTTATTCCTGGTATTAGATCGGAAATACTAAGAATCCAGGATTGAGCTCTCATTACTGCTTTTACTTCATGTTATTGATATATTAATCAGATGATCCTAAATGGTATCACAGAGTTTCAAACTTTACGTTGCTCACCTCACACTTCATTATTATTTGTTTGGCTTGGAAGCTCATATGCATAGATGTTCATAGCATGTGGAACCTTTCTGTAGATGTAGGTACATTAATTTGGTGACATTGATTTGAAACATACTTTTTATAAAGCTAAAGAACATTTAGTGGTTTATTGAGACTTATCAAGAATACTGTTTGTACTAGAAAGAAAGCTGTGAAATTGTCATTTACATTCAACGCCTAGCTAACTTATCAAATTGTAGTACTATAGAGACAGAGATTGAGATACTGACGGAGATATAATCAATACTAAAATAATTTCGATTTACATATTAAAGTTTAATAATTTTGTAAGTTTAAAGTAGTCAATAGTTCTCAATATTGTTATTTAAATCAAACGATAATATGATTTAAATTGTATTACAATTTCATATTTTATGTTTTTATTTTGTTCTCCTTATGTTATGGAAGATCTCAATTTAAAAATGAATTCTCTTATGTCATTTTCTCATATGACAGTGTTATGTTAAATCTTTTACGATCAGTCTTTTAATTGTTTATGTCATACATAAATTTCATATTCTCAATAAATAATGAAAGATTTAACATAACATTGTCATGTAAAAAAAATGATGAGTTCTCTCTCAATTTTGACAATATTGGAAGTAAGAGTGATACGATATTACACGAGCGATGGGTCGTATGATTTTATCCCAACTCACTTCTACGTTGCACTCTTTCAATTTTCATTACTAACGAGTGATGAACATGAAATACAGAAATAGTAACAGATCATAAAATTCTTAATCATTTCCAAACGAGGTTGAAATTTGAATGGAACTATTTTTAATATATTTGGCTGCTGCCATTAACCATGACTTACTGATATTGTTTGAAATATGAACAAATGCATGTGATGCCCACTTAATTTCTCCATTTCTTTCTCAATTCTCACATGAAGGCTAGCTAGAGCAAATGAGTGGATAGAAATATCATAAAAATAAAGGAGTTAATTATGTTTTTAGTCCCTGTAAAATTAGAAAATTTGATTTTAGTCCCTGCATAAATGTTTTAGTCCCGGAAAAATTGTAAAATTAGGTTTTAGTCCCTGGGGTGGGGTGAAGGTTGACTGGGTTGAAGTGGCGCTGACGCGACGCGCCACGTGGGATACCACGTAGCATAACCCCCACAACCCAACCCAAACCCATGACCCGAACCTAATCTGACCCGACCCGTTTCAAA
>QANU01113349.1:532820-551252 GCA_003254905.1 Nissolia schottii | reverse complement strand
TTTTTTTTTTTTGAAACGGGTCGGGTCATATTGGTTTCGGGTCATCGGTTTGGGTTGGGTTTTGGGGAGTTATGCCACGTGGCATCCCACGTGGCGCGTCGCGTCAGCGCCGCGTCAGCGCCACGTCAGCCCAATCAACTCTCACCCCACCCCAGGGACTAAAACCTAATTTTACAATTTTTCAGGGACTAAAACTTTTATGCAGGGACTAAAATCAAACTTTCTAATTTTACAGGGACTAAAAACATAATTAACCAAAAATAAAGTAGTGTTGGAATCTCCATCAAATAATCTTTTGGAAGCCTTAGACAAAAAGATAATGACATAATGACAAGATAAATATGTCCATTAGTTAACTAAAAAGTGATATGATGACCTAATTAAGAAAACGAAAAACATGACCAAAAAAAAGATGGCAAAGCAATGATTCTACTCCTTATAAATGACCATCAATACGTACCAAGTTTGGCATCTTGCATAATAGTGTTAGGGAAATAAATACAAAATTAAAAATTAAAAGAAAAGAAAAGAAAGGAAATCGATATACTTTGAAGTCTTTGGAAATGATACCTCATCAAAGATTGATTTGGTCCAATTATAAGCCAAAAGTGAAAAAGGGAAGACAATATAGTGGGACACCACCAAAAGCATAATTGTACAATTTTGGGCAGAAAAAAAATAAATAAAGCTGATTATTCATTTTTCGGCTGTTACCTTTAGAAAATAAAGGGGGATGGGTAGTGCTAAGAGATTAAGAATGCATTTGCTTTGGTTTATTTAATAAAAGAAATTACCTTTTTTTCCTACTAAAAACAAAAGTTTTCATTTAAATAATTTTATAAAAAATAATTCAAAAAAACATACATTTTAAACCTTTTTAACTCTATAATAAAATTTATCTTGTAATTATTTTTTTTCTAAAACAGAATCAAACGCAGCTAATTACTTCTAAGGGGTTTGCGTCGCTGGAAAGGTTGTCAAAGAAGACTGAAACGTGCGGCTCAGTGACACACAGAATCAATCATGCAGTGCCACCCAAAGTAGCAGTGAGAGATAAGATCAGAATGGCATACGTAGCAAATGCTAATTATTGATGCCTCTTTTTGGTGCAGCTTATATGATCTCTACACTGCGATCAAGGCCACAAGCCATTATTTTCTTCATCAAAGTTCGAACATGTTCTATTGCTAATTCATTTAACATTACACACTTCATATGCATATATTCCTTCTAATAACAAATCGAAGTGGATGACTTATTGTTAAGAGGAATCTAAATGAGATTCTCCCTATTTTGATACTTTAGACTTCATCCTAGCATCTAATCTAACGTGGAGTAGGTCGATACAGTAGGTCTACAAAATACCATTGCTAAAAAATCTTTATCCCTTGCTGTAGGCTCTGGGTCAGGTTGTGGACTTCTGCTAACAGTCCCGATCGATGCTTATAGTCTTATGGAGCCTTTATCGTATTAATAATTAATATTACATGCCACTATCGTTATATTATAAATACAGTGTTGTTAGAGGTTTACCTCAAATATTGTCATTGTATGGCATAAGTGCACAAATTTTTGCTACACATAGATCCCCCTCTCTCTATCTCATCTGTCGCCCGGCCTTCCTCCGGCCACAACCATTGCCACATAGCCATCAACGTCCGAAGTCGCTGCCGTGCACCCCAAAAATGTAATTAGTCTTAATAATTTGAAAGTTATTGATCATTTTTCTTAATTAGATCTCCTTAGCCGTCCTCAGCAAGGTTATTAAAATCGCATTTTAACTCGTAAAATCGTACGAGTTTACGTTCCTAGGTAGTAAAATCGAGCTAACTCGCATGTAAACTCAGCTAAACTTGGGTAAACTCGTGTGAACTCGCATAAAATCGCGAGTTTACTGGCGAGTTCACGAGTTTACTGTGGGAGGACAAAACAAGCAAAACACGTCGTTTTGACTTGTAAAAACGACATCGTTTTGCATGTCTCTGAGATTTTTGACAAACCAAGCAAAACGACGTCGTTTTGCACGTTTCTGAGTTTTTAGATTTAGGTCGTTTGAGTGTTTCAGAGTTGCCGTTCACAGTTGCGCCTTCAATCTTGCTTAGTCGTGCCATCGTGCTCTGTTGTGCTCCTCCATCATGCTTCGCCGCCGCTTGTGCTCCATTGTGCTTCGTCGATGATCAATCGTATATATTTCATCCTTTGCTCAAAGATCTTTCCCACCACGGTGCGTGGCCTCTGCATCGCTATATGTGCTTTAGTGTTATGGATTGGAGTCATCATCGTCACATATTCGCTTCTTGTGATGCTTAGTACTATGGGACTCACTAGTATCTTTGGTGTTTATGTTGTTGTGTGTGTCATCTCTTGGATATTTGTATTCTTGAAGGTTCAAGAAACAAAGGGCATGCCCCTTGAAGTCATCACTGAATTCTTTGTTGTCGGCTCGAAGTAGGCTACTTTTGTCAAGAATGAGTGACATTGTTCTTTATATACATTTGCTATGTTGGTTACTCAACACACCGCCTCTCTCTTGTGTTGATAGATTTTGCTTGTCATTAAGTTCATGTGGAGGATGATATGTTCTGGTTCAAACATATGTATTATGTATGAATTGAACTTATAACTCATATATTTCATCTTGATTTGTGCTTTTTTATGGAGTTAAAAGTATTTATGGATTTTAAGTTTTATTAAATATATTTTTGTAGCATAATAGTTTTTTAAAATATTATTTTAATAATATTTAAACTAGTACTAGTTTACGATCCAAGTTTACTATCCGAGTTTACGGAGGCTCAACGAGTTTACTTAAACTCTCGAGTTTGATAACCTTGGTCCTCAACATTAATTTTTCAATAATAATAATAATAATAATAATAATAACTACAGCATATTGGGTATGTGTTACTCTCAGTTTATATAAGGTTTGGGCTGCCTATTGAAAGATGTCAGTCCATTTGGGCTTTGTCATTGTTGAGGCATTGGGGCTTTCTTTTTCTGGTAAATAGGCATCGGGGCTAACGCCTTTAAGAACTGTAACCTTTCAATAATTATTTGGGATTTGAATTGTCATCTAATTTTTAAATCCACTCCTATATAATAAATTTGAATCTTTCATCTTAAATTAGCTTTCTTTTTTGTTTCTTATTTTTATTTTTATCGAAAGCAAGCTCAAACCAAAACCGTGAGGGGGAAATTAGCTTATTTTTTTCCTATTACATGAGTCGGGTTGGGTCAATTTTGAAGGAAAAAGCCACTCGACCCGAGTATACAATGACGGGTCGATTCGGTTTGAGTTTTGTTTTTTTTGTAAAATACCTAACTATCTTGACCCAACATTCAAAGGGTCAGTTCAGGTCGGGCATGCAGGTAACTTAATTATTATTATTTTTTATTTTAAAATTTGTATTATTTTATTATATTATAATATAAAAAGTTAAAATAATTATTTTCTGTTCCGTTGAATAAAAAAAATTTATTTAGTAAAAAAATTATATTCTAATAATAGTAGGCCTTGATGGACACTTTGTGCCTATCAAGTACTTTTACGAGATTATAATAGAGCAAATGCACTTAGAAACAAAGGTTAGATTAAAACTTTTGGGGTTGCTTTTGTATGCTTGGACTAAAAGAAAGAAGAGAGTTTGTATGAGGAAATAAAGGAGAAAGTGTGGGGTAAAGAATTCGTATGCTTCATAACACTAGTTCCTTTTGATGATGTTAGAGTAGTGGTTATGAGGAGATTCAGCAGTTGTGAGAGGCTTTAAAGTTGAGAGAATATGGGAAGTGACATGATACAAATAAACTGAATTTACATTTTAACCAAAAGAGATTTTGAAAATTTTATTATTTTTAAGGATAGAAAAAGCATATAAAGTTGGATAGTAAAAGTAAGTTATTCCCTTCAATCCTCTTTATTGTGTATGTATAGATAATATAAAAAAAATTAATTATGCTTAGTATATTTACTACTAGAAAAATGGATTTTAGCTGCGGAAATACAATCCACTTCTATATGTTATGTTAGTGACAAAATTAGCAACAAAATAGCATTTTCTAGTTAAAATTAGAAAATAGTGACGAATTTGTCCGTTGCTAAATGTTTGTTTTGCTAATTTAGCCATATAAAAGCCCAAAAAACACTAAATACACTGAATGAAAATACTGTTATTTTACAAACCTAAAACAGAGGCCCAATACGAATAAGAGAATGCATAAACACTATCTGAGGCCCAACGGACCAAAAAACCACTGTGTATTAATTATGTTGCTGGAATGTGCACATGAATGAGAAGATGGTTGGTTTATGTCCAACAAGTATCTAAATGTAATTCCAATTTTGCTACAAAGAGATAAGAACCCTCGGGGGTGTGTGTGTGTGTGTGTGTGTGTGTGTGTGATACAACTAGAAAAATAGACTAAGCTAGAAAGATATATAATGAATGACTTAAGCATTTGATTATCCAGTGATGTGTGCATGTCACTGATATATTTGACACAGTATCAATTGCTGGTCTTGAGGTGAGAAACAAATGCAATTGTATTCTGTATTATATGTCCAGTCTTAGACTTGACTACAGTTCATAAATATTAGACTTGACATACATCAACCCGCAAGTCCATTAACTAAAACAAGTATATTATATTACATTTTGCCAACTTTACAAAAAGATTTGCAACGTGTCACATTTTTGGTGAGAAGTTGATTGAAAGGGATAGAATAGAATTAGCAGGTGCAAACAAACCTGCTTTGGTCGCTGCACATGAGAACCAAGTCTTTGTTTTATATCTTTTTCTTATTTAATAATACCTATAATATTTTTAGGAAAATTACAAGGCACTTTAAAAAAGGAAACTCTAAGATGTTCATGCATCTAATGCAAATATTGATGGCCTAGAAGATGATGTAGTTGAGACAGATAAAGATGATATAACAACAAAATTTGCAGGTTTAGACCATAAAGAAGAAATGTCTCTTTGGGTTAAAGTTACTGGTGTATCAAAGAAAGACAAAGTTTATGACTTAGGTTCTCAATCATTTTTTGTTTTTCCTCTTAAAACTAGAGTCTAATCTTCAACAACTTTTCTATAAATCATTCCAATACTCCTGAGTTTGAAGCAGTTGTCCAATGCGAGCTATACAAGAGAATGGGAGATGTGAGGGCAATGGTTAAAGAGATGCTGCAAGAAGAACTTGCTAATCTTGGTCTTCCTTAAGATTAAGATGCTATGTCTAGACAATTTCACTCTTAACTTTTTGCACAGTTAGACAAAAAACTTATAGATATATGATATATATCATTTTGTGAAATTTTGGTAGTGATGGCTTTTTGTTTTACACCGTGTGTATAATTTCAAACTTATATTTTAGGATGACACTTAAGAACTATGATAGTTCTCTTTCTATATATATATATATATAGTGGTGTGTTCGTAATGATATTTTATTTAATGTATATTATTTAACTATGATCTCTTTCAAACAACTAATATATTTAATTTTTATGATATTATAAAGGTAACATAGGAAACACAATTAGCGATGTATAGAGACCAATATTCCCTTATAATGTAAAATTATATTAGCAACAGATAACGACAGAAATTTCGTTGCTATGTGGAATCCAATTAGCGACAGATAGCAACGGAAAATTCCGTTGCTATGCAAAATCAAATTAGCTACCGATAGTTAGCGACAGATGGTGATGGGATAATTACGCGATGGCTAGCGACGGAAACAAATTAGCAACAGATAGCGACAAAATTTTCGTTGCTATAGTTTGCGAGGAAATTCCTCCCATCGCAAAAATTTTAGCTAGGAGCAATTTTGCAATGACATTAGCGACGAAAATAACCCTTGCTATTTTATTTTTAGCGACGGAATTCAAGCTTTAGCGATAGATATTTCCGTTGCTAAATACTAATTTTCTAGTGGTGATTGGGTCGTTAGATCGGGTCAATTTTGAAAAATCAAAAACCCGACACTCAAACTTACTAATACTTGAGTTCGTCAGGTTTTACCCGACCCAACCGAACTCAAAAGTCTTTGAGTTGGTTCAAGTGTTCAAGTCAGCAAATTGACTCGACCCACTGTGCAGGCACCCTTTAACAATTGCTAGTTAAGATTTAATTATGACTTCACTAATTTTAAAAAAAAATTGTTTACAAATATATTTTATGTATTTATTTTTTAAAAGAGAATAAATATGTGATTATTCATCACTAACAACCAAAACCCCATTTTTAAAATATTTTTTACATTAAAAAATAAAAAAATACCTTTCAGTCTAATTATACTAAACTTAACAAAAAAAACACTATACCGAATTGGTGTGTTTAACTATTTGTTTCAATTTATTTGAAAAAAAAATCACTTTTCATAACTCAAAAATTATTTTCATCTATTTGAATAAATTTTGTAAAAAAAAAAAACTACTTTTAGTTTTTTTATGGCCTAAATTAAACAAATTTCTAAAAAAATGGGTTTTCAAATTTTTTTTTTAAACTCTAAAAGCAAAATTAAAATTTTTTACTTTTTTTTAAAAGAAAACTTAAACAAACTTATCTCACTTTTCTTTGCAATTTCAAGTCTCGTTTTTTAATATACACCACCTCCTAAGATTCAAGTTGATCCTTTCACCGCCGATACTCACTAGCTGAATATATTCTTCAAGTTTGTCAAATGATCCATCCCTTGTAATGTTGTGTGATCTTAAGAGGTTGTGATGTAAACTAAAACATCGAAGCATTACCCTGCCACCACATAATAAGGGAACAAAATGAAGTGGTCCATTGAGCCATCGTAATCACGAAATTAAAAGCTGTTCATCCATATCAACATAGAGATCTATCTATGCATACAGGGCAACTGGTTGTTGTTGCCCCAACCTGGAAGGAAGATGGTCAGAGATACACCAAAATCACTTTGGATAACAAGCACACAAGTAGTGTGTATTAAAGGAGATGACAATGAAAGGCCAATTAAAGATGCCGAATCAATTGAAATTTTGACAGGGTTCACCGAAAGGGACAATACAATTTAGTTACCCTTTCATTGGGCAAATGATGGGTTTCCATTCAAACAATATCGGAAACTCATTCCACTCTGGCCGATCTGGTTAGGCAAATTTGCTCAGGTTTTGTTTTTGTAATTTGAAATTTTGACTTTTTTTAATAAAAAATTGATTTTTAAAATAAAATATTTTAAAAATATTTTTTTCTTAATTTTCATGTTGTACCTACATATTTTATTAAAAAATATACTATCACAACACTAATATTGTACAAATACTATATAAAATGTGGTTTTTTATTTATTATATAACATAATTAATCATCTATACGTATAAATAATAAAAAAAAATATTTGTTAGACCTGGATGAACTGGTTGAACCTCTGAACCCTTGCCTCGACTGTAACAACCCGACTTTTCGCCCTATTTGGACTACTATTTAGAACAAAATTAAAAATACCAAATAAGGAGAAATGTGAGATAAAATGGAATAAAATTCTAATATTAATTTTATCTCTGTAAGATTAGTTAAATATAATGATTTTTGCGATTCGGTGACGTCTGGTGACGTTCGGATCGAAATTAGGCATTATTAGAAATTACTTGTGACTCAATAGGAGTCTGTATAATATATTAATATGAAAATAAACCAGGAATGTGTCAAGTAACATTTTAGAATTAATGAGGGGAATTTTTAGAGTACAACAGTATGTTCGGAATAATTTTAGGACGTCCGTACATAAATAATTAACGAATAGGTAATAACCTAAATACCCTAAGGGCAAAATGGGAAAATGAAGCATGCCAAGGGCACTAAAACCCCAAGGCAGCCTCACTCACCCGAACACACACATAGAAGCACCAAGTTCTTTTATTTTCATCTCCTAAGTTTCCAAAGAGGAAAACCTAAGTTCCATAGCCAAAACCTCACCAAGTTCAAGCATTCATCTATGTTTTCATCACTCTAGTTCACTCTTAAGTCCATAAAGAAGGCAAGCAAGGAGTAGTTGGTGAGTTTTCATCTCTTGGTGCAAAACCAAGCTTCCATAAGTTCAAGTTCTCTAATGATGCAAGTTTTCCACGTTAGGTCAAGGAGGTTCTAAGTAAGCAAACCAAGCTTGATTTCATTCTTTCCATCATCAAGACAAGCTCTTGAGGAAGTGGGTAACTCTAGTTCCTTGCCTCTTTGATGCTCCAAGAGGTTTATGTGTTTGTATGTGCATGTATGTGAATTATGGATTTATGATGAAACATGTTAGAAACTATGCTAGGACTTAGGAAGACAATTCTGGAGGGTCTTGTGACCTTGATTAGAAAAGATTATTGTATGTGAATTATGTGCATAACTCATGTAGGGTTCCATTGAAGCAAAGGAAGAAAAATAGAGAAAAAGATGCATTCGGTTTTCAATTCTGGTCCAGTGACCGCTGAGCGGCCTTTGTCGCCGCTGAGCGGCGAACGTGCACTGCAGAGCGCTGAGCGGAAGTCGGTCACCGCTGAGCGGTCTACAGCCCACGTGGAAAGTCTAAAAGATATTTTTCTTAAAAGATAAGGGTCGGTGGAGATATTTTGATACCGCTGAGCGATAGGACTCTTATCGCCGAGCGATAAGGCCCATACCGCTGAGCGGAAATGTGTGAAGAGCTGAGCGCTAGAGCTCAAACCGCTGAGCGACATAGACCTTTCGCTGAGCGGCTTGAGACCAGAAATGTTATGGAACCTAGCTTGAGGCACATATTTGAATGCTGATTGTTTATGACCATGATTAATGCGGAATTGTGTGAAAGACATGCTGTTAGCAAATCTGCGAATTATATGCTGTATATGAATTACGAGTGATGCATGCTGTGATGTGTAGTATTTTATGCTGAGTTAAATGAAAGAGTTAGAAATAATGCTGAGATAAATAAAGATGCTGAAATGAACCATAGGGAACAAGTATGTCGTGCTGCAGGTACACAAAAGCTGAATTATTACTGAACTGCTGAATCAGGGCCAATGCCCAATACTGCTGAAATAGGGCCAACGCCCAATACTGCTGAAATATGGCTATATGCCACATAATGAAAAAGGGCTAAATGCCCCAAATGCTGAAATTGGCTATATGCCCATGCTGAAAAGGCCGTGATCACGAGAGCCCTATGACAAGCCCATTTCAGTAGGTCGGATAGACATGCTAAAGATGGAAGCCCGCCACAGGTGGTGTCGAGATGGCATACCTGGAGGTGTGCGGTTACCACGCCTATGCATTGTCGTACGGGGGCAAACTTAGGTGGGGGTACAATACCAGCCCACTGTCGAGGGGTCCCAAGGGGCACACGGCAGGTAGAAGCCCACCGCAGTAAGGTCCAGACAGTGTCGGCCTATACTGAGGGTGTGAGGTTATTCCGTCATACTAGTGCCAACAAAGGGCATTATTATGGTGGGAATAACACCTATGCTGTTATACTGCTGTATTCTGTTATGCTGTTAACTGCTGTTATTCTGTTACTACCTGTTGAACATGTTTAATCTGATACCGCTGCCATGTTTATGTTGGATGTCTGCTAATTCTGCCATGCTGAATGTCTGTTAATTCTGTTATGCTGAATGTATGCTAATTCTATTATGCTGAATATATGCTGTTGTTCAATCTACTTACTCTGAATGTTTAGTTCTGCTGTTATGCCGTACCGTCAAGAGCACGCTCGAGACGGCTATGTATATTCCGAAATGCTAATCAGCACGAGAACGTAGTAAGCAAGAGTAGTTCCCATATCACATTCTAATGCAAGTAAAGCCGTTCAGATAGGCCAGATAATAATTGATAGGAGATTTAGTATGTATGTTCACCTAGAAATCTCTGAGCGGCCTGAAGTTCGACATAATCTGTTACGCGACTCAGGAACTAAGGTTATTTCTACTGAGAACCTACCGTTCTCATCCCCCACTGTTTTGACTTCAGGTACAGAAGAAGATGACTCCTATTTGGAGGATGCAGAAGAGCCGCCAGCTGATCCATGAGCGGCGAAGAGATAGATAGTTATTGTCTTTTGCCAAGGACATACTGAGTAGCATTCCAGTAGTCCTTGTATTTTGATGCTGTATATTTCGGATTATGTATTTGATGTTTTGACTGATGTGTATATATTGTATAGCATACACTCTATGACTTTGTATGGCGGACCCAATGTATGGATATTTCTTGTTATATCTATGATAACGTTATCCGCTTTGTTATACTCATTTTATTCCAACGCATGACTCTATTTTACTAATTATGCAATGTAAATTGAAAAGTTTAAAACGGGTCCATATTTTCCTAAGTCATTATTTTACAAGATAATAAAAGGACTAAGGTATTCCGACCAGGTAGACAACAACCTAGTGAGCTTTGTTTACTACGTACGAGTAAACAGTTAGCTAGGGTGTTTCATCGACCGGCTTGATGTTCGGTTCGATTTTTTTAACCTTGTTAAAACCTTTACCTTACACACATGTCATTTTCTGCGAATATTCATCCAAACATTTATTTGAGTACAGAGTTAACATCCGATTAGGTCACTGAAGAAAGTTGTGTTGCCCTTATTAGTCCTTGACCAATATGTACATTATTGCAGAAAGAAAACAGAGAGAACAGAGAGAAGAAAACAACATGGAAATGAATGAATTCCACTTAGCTTGACATTGAAGCCATCATGTGTTTATATACAACAGTAGAAGTCTCTAGAAAGCTTAACTACCTAATTGAATTGTAACTAACTTAACCGCCACATGGCTCATAGATAACTTGTTCTACAATTAAGACTATTAGGTCACTGATGAAAGTTGTTGCTGCAACACACTTTCCCCAAAAAGAAATAGGAACCTTGGATTGAAAAAATAAGCTCCTAACAACATTCAATAGGTGTTGATGTTTCCTTTCAACCACAAAGTTCTATTCTGGTCTTTCCATACATGAGACCTTAGCTATTTGATTTTAGTATTGAATTGTGTCTAAATCAAAGAGAAAAAAATTCATTAAAACTGTAAGGGCTTCAGATTTTAGTTGCAGCAAGTAAGTCCAAGTAAAATGTGTGCAATCATCAACAATAGTGAGAAAACATTTCTTTCCATTATAAGTGGGAACATGATATGGTCCCCCAAATGTCACTATATCAAATCAAAAGGACTTTTGGACAAGTGGTTATTAGAAACAAAAGAAAGTCTCCTAAGCTTAGAAAGAGGACAAATATTACAAGCATGATTGGAGAATTTATTTGGTAAAGAAAGAAAGCTACTGCGGTCCAATACGAACTATGACCTAATCTAGCATGCCAAGTTTCAACAGAAATAGAATTAGCACTAGTTGTTGTTGACTTAGTAACAGAAACATTAGTGCAAACAGCAGTAGCAAATGAGATAGCTTGTTTCAAAACATACAATCCACCAAGCAAGCTACATTTCCCAATCACTTTCAAAGATTTGAGGTCCTGAATGATACAAAAATTGGCATCAAAA
Organism: Nissolia schottii; assembly: GCA_003254905.1. NCBI lineage: Eukaryota > Viridiplantae > Streptophyta > Magnoliopsida > Fabales > Fabaceae > Nissolia > Nissolia schottii. The sequence goes on along the minus strand of QANU01113349.1, from coordinate 539,760 downwards.
TGTGTTATACATGATTGTTGTTTAGTTAAATAGGAAACAAAAATCAAGTTAACATGAAACTCAAGAAGAAATAACACATATCTGATGATTAAGGCATAGTTTACTTGCACATTACTAATGGAATGAACAGGGAGGGAAGTGCCATTAGGGAGCTTCACAAAGGAATTATGTATTATAGAATGAGTTATAAACAAACTCAAGGAGGATGCAATATGAGAGGTAGCAGCACTGTCCAAAATCTAGGCATTGACTTCAAGAGCAAGTTGGCAGATTGAGCATTCATCAAAGACATCAATTGCTGAATTTGTCTTTTAGTGAGAGAAACAACATGCTGAGAGTCAGCATAAGCAGCATCCTGCTAAAGCACAACAGCAGAAGTTTCTGAAACCTGATGAGCACTGTAAAAAGTCTTGTTCTTGCCATAATTTGGTGGATAACCAATGATCTTGTAGCATTGAGTGACAGTGTGACCACGACATCCATAGTTAGAGCATCTAGGACTATTCTTATAATTCTTATCATGTTTCTGCTTGGCTTCAAAAGGCTTAGCAGCGTTAACTGCACAAGCAAGATCAATAAAGACAGAGGTTTGAGTAGAACCAATCTCTCTTTGCTTTTCCTCTTGTAACAATAATGATTAAACCTTACTAATTGGTGGGATTGGTTCCATGAACAAGATTTGTCCCTGAATTTGAGAATAAGAATCATCAAGACCCATAAGAAAACTAGTAACATGCTCCATTTTCACAAAATCTTGATATGGTTGGCTACCACCACAATCACATTGCAGGACATGCCTATAATAACCTAATTCCTCCCATAGAGTCTTGAATTTGGTATAGTATTGAAGAATTTTAAGAGTACCTTGATGGAGATCCATCAATTCCTTCTTCAATTGAAAAATGCGAGGTCCATTGCCATGTTGGAATCGAACCTTGATATCTGTCCATAGATCTTCAGCCGATGCATGAAAAATCACGCTTGCAGCAATGTATTTGGATAAAGAATTCAAGGTCCAAGAACTGACAATGTCACTGATACATTGCCATGACTCAGCAGGAAGAGGATCCTTTAGTTTGGGAATAGAACTGTCCATAAAACAAGCAATTGAGAAACTAGCAAAAGACTAGGATAATCCGAAGAAGATAGAGTATAAGGATCGAATTGAAAATTGGCAACCATGGAAGCAATTCAAGCAAGAACATGAAGCAAAACAAAAACTCTCAGATTCTGCAGCACAAACCAAAAAACAAAATGCCAGAAAAGAGTACAAAACAAGTAAGAAAGGAAACTGCATCGAAGCACATCCATGGAGGCCAAACGATGAAGATGAAGAAGCGCAGTTGTGAAATTCCTATTGATACCATGTTAATATGTGCATTATTGCAGATAGAAAACAGAGAGAAGAAAAGAGTATGGAAATGAATGAATTCCACTTATCTTGGAATTGAAGTCATCATGTGTTTATATAAAAAAATAGAAATCTCTAGAAAGCTTAATTCCCTAACTAAATTGTAACTAACTTAACTGCCACATGGCTCATAGATAACTTGTTCTACAAGTAAGACTATTAGATCTAATTAAATGCTCAATTAAATCTAATAAAAGTATCCATGTAGTCCTTGAAGTTTTCAAATAATGGACACATTAGTTCCTTTGTCAGTATGCGTCAGACCATATTCTGAGGTAACCGTAAAATGCTCTTCTCTTTGTTTTCACCTTTGTCCATGTGCATGGTGTCATGACCCAACCGGAGTCATGACCGGCGCATAGGAGACCACGACCCCTAGCAAGCCTAGCATACCAAATTTTTCATAAAAACAAACATAATTTCCTTTGCATATAAGCTTATCCCAACAAAGAAAACATAACACCTATAACCAATTCATAATTCAAACAATCCATTTGAAAGTCCAAAAGTTTTCAATGGGAAAATATAGTAATTTTACAATCTAAAATACTCCTTAGATTACATATTTAAATATTCATGAATTCTCAAATGCATAAATTACGGAAGTGAGATTGGTCGGATCCTGTTTGTGGGTTTATTGGAGCTTTCTAAGATAAACAGAATAATACAATGATTCAAAAAAAATACGACCCAGAACAAGTTGGGCTCACCAAAAAAAAAGATGTCCTCTGTAAACTAATAGGCAAGAGGAATAGAGCTCGGATCCACACCTGTGTTTGAAAACGAGAAACATCAAAGAGTGAGTTTGAAAACTCAGTGCTAGGTAGATGTAATTATAGCACATGAGGGACAAGTGAGACAAATTATAATATTTACAATATATGTATCTAGACAGAAAATATCCTTCTTGTTTCAACATAAAGCATTCCATAAACCACATTTTTACGGAATCCATCATGCCAAGATATAACACAACATCAACAATGTGTTAGAGTTGTCACTCTAACATACACTTAACAAACCGGAAACATTGATTTCAATGTTCCAGTCTAGTATGACCTGTCCCTTACTAGCGAGGGCATGTAACCGGAACATGGCCTATGTACTAGGCTAGCATGATATGTCCCTTACTAGCGAGGGCATACGTCATGGTGCACCAAGTCCAACGCCTAATGTCATTGCCTATAGATCATGATAAGACTTCACCCTAAACCATTTATCTAAAACTAAAAGGATTCATTTTCTCACATTATGTTTTTCGATAACCAAGTCAACCATTTCAGACAGAATATATTTATAAACCAAAACCAATCCAAACTTTCTTTTCTCGGCATCGTAATCGCAAAGCATTTGTTTTCAAAACAAACAGAACATTGTCAATGTAAAAAAATATGCGTTAAATGATTTTTCATGCAATGATTACTAATAGGTCTTGTCCCACATGTTAGTTGATAAAATATTTCCCTTTTCAAAAGCATATAGTTCACATTTCTTCCCAAAATGCTCAAAGGCCTCAACAAACAATTCCTTCAATTTCTCAAAAGCACCAAATTGATTCTCACAATACTTTCGAAAACACATTTTCAATTGACATATATACACATATATATTAATATAAGAAAATAAACTACAATTACTACTAACTACTCACAACGCAAGCCTCAAGGAGGCGGTGCGATAGATCTACGGAATGGCCAGAGCTTGGGAAAAATCATTAGAGCCTCCCAATGCTATCAATAAGACAACAAGGTCATAGGTTAGGACTAATTTAACCCAAATCACTAATATTATCAAAATTTCAACCTAGGGTTCTAAACAATCTAATCATAGACTTGAATAATCAAGTAACCAACTCAATCCCAACACCAACAAGAGATTTAAGTTAAGAAATTACCTTTGATGACCCAAGAGAAGGAAATTTCGGGTAGAGCCCTAGGGCCACCACAAAAAGCTCCAAGAGACCTTTAATGGAGATTCTAGAGACCGAACAAGGAAGGATGGTGATGATAATGGAGATCGAGTGAAGGATTTAGAGAGATTTGAGTGATTTGGAAGGCTTGGGAAAGATTTGGTGTTAGGGTTTCAGATTTTCTAGAGAGAAAGGAGAGAAAATGGTGTTAGAAAGAAAGAGAGTTTGGAAGAAATGAGCCTCTTGCACTCTTAAAATACCACTGGACATGAGTCATTCGAATGACCTACTGCTGGAACCCAAAAGTTTTGAAATTAGTCAAGTCATTCAAATGACCTATGGAGTCATTCGAATGAATCAACATCTATGGCGTTGGATATGAATTTTTCAACATTCATTTGAATGACACAGGTTGTCATTTGAATAATCAGCTGTGGAAATTAAATTCCAACTGATTAAATAGTCTCGAACTCAACAAAAATCAGTATAATGAATAATTAAATAAATAGATAAATAAATAGCTAACTAAAAATGAAATAACTTGAGGTGTATACATATATATAATTAATAATTAAGTTATTGGGACATCACACACGGTGGGTTGCTAGTTGGGTGGGAGGTAGTTTGGGGATTTGATGAGTTGGGTGGGGGTAATTTTGAAATTTGATGGGTCGGGTAAGGGTGGTTTGGAGATTTAATGGGGGTGACTAGGAGAGAAGGGTAAGGTAACAAAACATTTAACAATTACCTCAACATCTATCACAGTGCATATGGATAGAGGGACTAATGTGACTAATGTTTAAAAACATCAAGAGCCACAAGGGTCATTTTTTTGTCAAGGATTTAACGGTCATCTCAACATTTGCCACGACGCATATGGACAAAGGGACTAACGTGACCAATGTTTGAAAACCTCAAGGACCATAAGGGGACTATTTTTTCATAAGGGACTAGTTAGGGCATCACGACTTTCCTCATGGACATAGTTGGGTATTAACTCTTTGGGTAAAAATTGCACAAACCACTCTCGATGTTTGATAAAGTTGCACTCCACCCAACTTTTTGTACGAAATTACACTCCAACTCAGTTTTTCATTGCAGTTGATCAACAATGATCTATTAACTTTCTGTTTTCATGTCATTTTTCTATGTTTTTGTTAGGTTAGTGAAAACACCCAAATCATGTTTCTTGTTTTTATTTTATGTGTTCACTATTTCCTTTACTTGAAATGAAAAATAAAATTTAATTATTTTTACTATTTCTTTCACAAACTTTTGAAAACAGAAAACACATGAAATAAAAATAGAAATCTAACAGATCATTAGTGATTAATCACAATAAAAAAAACTAGGTTGCAATATAACTTTAACATTTAAAGATGATTTACGCATGCAAGTTACCTTTTCATTTTCTTTTATCATGACACATACTCTTATCATCACCTATCTACTCTGAAATATTATTATCCCCATTCCTTTTTATCCGTTTAATTTAACTTGTTTTTAATATTTTTCAATTGAGATATTTTTATTTTAATTTAAAATTATTTTCTTAGTTTTTTTAAAAAATTTAAGTTAAATTGGTGTGCATTTTTAGTATAATTAATTTTTTTATATATTGATATTTAGTTATATATTGTCACATCGTTAAAATTGGTCAAATCTCACATATTCATTATCTCAAAAATGTCACATTTAATCACTTACGATTAAATGATAGTGTAAAACTCTTTTATCTTTAAGTTTTACAATTTCGTTAAGAATGTATGAAATGAAATTATCTTCTTTTGTCTTTTTACCACAAGAAAATAATTACTACCGTCCTTATTTTGTTCAGCTGTCTATTTAACGAGTTTGCAATTTGTTGACGTAGGTAGTGAATAGAATTTTGTATTTTTTAAATGTTTAATTAAAAAAAAACTCGATATCATATTCTTCTGTTCATTATAAGTGATATAAGAATTACAAAAAAAAGTTATAAGTGAAATAATAATCCAATATCAAAGTAGTGAAAGTAGATTGTGCGGCTGATAATAAAAGTTACATGCGTTTTATATTATAGTAATATTTTTGTTTTGATAAACAATATTGTAGTAATAATGGACCATGACTAAGAGTCCATGTGACTTAGCTATAATACTATAATCTATAGCATAAGCAAAATAGTTTAATATAATGTATAGCATAGCGTGGTCCGCGTTAGGATGTCGCCTATGTGGCTATGCCAACGTAAGATTTGATTAGATTTGATTTTTTAATTTTTTGTATACAGTAGAAAGAAGTTTGTGTTTCATTTTATGGTAGAAAATTTTTAATCTCAAGCTCTATTTTAAGTTGGAAACTATATAATAATTTATTATCTTTGGAAGTATTTTTTTAGTGTTATAATTATTTTATATTCTCGATTTGAGATTAATTAATTCTTATGTTACGATTTTAGAATTATCATTCCCATATGGGAAAAGAAAGAGACTAAAGAATTCCAAAAACAATTTATTAAAGACGACCAAACTAAAAAAGTATGGGCAAAGACGGTCGGTTTGAATAAGTTTTTTTTTTTTTAAAGTAATTTCTTAAAAGCATAATTAAAAGCAGAAATCTATCAAAAAATAATTGGAAGCAGACACTAATAAAGGAAACTTATATAGTTATAGAGTGAGGTTAGACATGAGTCTCTACTTTAAAAAAAAGAAGAAAGAAAGACACGAATCTTAACTTTTTAGGCTCATATAACATGTTTCTTTTGCATTTATATGTAATAATAATAATAATAATAATAATAATAATAATAATAATAATAATAATAATAATAGAAGTACTTCAATGAATCAAAATAAAATAATAGAATTACTTTTGATTAGAAAGAAAAGTTGTTAAATTATTGAAACGTGACAAATATAAAATAATTTTTTCCTCACAAAAATTATAACTAAGAACATTAAAAAAATCACTTCTTATGTTGTTAAAATGGCTATTTTAAAAAAAATTTAAGGATTGATTTGTAAATAAAACAAATGAAAGTGTAGGTGAAAACAAATGAATAACTTTTTTTTTCATCTGGTTAAAACTAAGATGGTATTTGACACATTGCCTATCAAAATCTGTAAAAAAGATTATCACATTTTAAATTAATGGTAATGTTACATTATAGTGTTTGGTATGCAGATAATGTAACTAACCATTTACATTACCACGTTTGGTATATCAAAGGTAATAAACGTATTTTATTATGATGCCCTCTAAATAATAAATAAAATAAAAATAATAATATAATAATAAATTTAATAAATAAAAAATAACCATAATGACAATAAAATAAAAATAATAAAAATTGGTTGGTGTATTGTGGTGGTGGTGATGGTGGTAAAGGTGACAACAACGGTGGTAGTGATAATGGTGGTGATGGGTAGTGATAATGGTGGTAGTGGTGGCGGCTGTCATAGTTATTAAAAACGCGTGTAAACTCATAAAATCGGACGATTTTACGAGTTTAGGTTGCAAAATCGAGCTAACTCGCATGTAAACTCGTTTCTGGGTAAAATCGGGTAAACTCGGGTAAACTCGGGTAAACTCGCATAAAATCGCGAGTTTACTCCCGATTTTACGAGTTTACCCACAAG
>QANU01113349.1:500472-532555 GCA_003254905.1 Nissolia schottii | reverse complement strand
CTTCTTGTGATGTTCCGTAGTCAATACTATGTATTATGTTATATGTATTATGTATGAATTGAACTTAGAACTCATATATTTCATCTTTATTTGTGCTTTGTTATGGATATAAATGTATTTATGAATTTCAAGTTTTATTAAATATATTTTTGTAGCATAATAATTTTTTAAAATATATTTTTAATATTTTTTTAATAATAGGTAAACTCGTACGAGTTTACGATCCTAGTTTACGATCCGAGTTTACGGAGGCTCCACGAGTTTACTTAAACTCGCGAGTTTGATAACCATGGCGGCTGTAGTGGTGGAAACAAGGGGTTGTGACAGTGATGACATTGCTTATGGTAGTAGAGGTGGGTCGTGATAGAGGTATTGGTGATGGATGTGGTGGCAGTGACGACGATTGTGGTAGTGGTAGTAGAGGTGGTGGTGGTGGGTAGTGGAAGTAGTGGTGGTGGTGGTGACGGGGCAATGGATGGTAGTGGTGGTGGTTATGACGATGACAATGATGGTGGTGGTGGTGGTGTTGGTGGTAATAGTGGTGGTGATGGTTGTGGCGATGAGAATGGTGACGGTGGTGGTCATGGCGGTGGCGGTGGCAATGGTGATGGAGGTGACAATGGTGATGGTTCCACAATGGTGGTGAGTGATATATATGTTGGCAGTGATAGTGGTGGTGGGAGTGGTAGGTGATGGTGGTAGTGGTAGTGGGTAGTAGTGGTGGTTGTGGTGACTACAATGGTGGTGGTATGTGGTGGCGACGAAGTGATGTGGTGGTTGTGGCGGTGACCATGGTGATAATGGTGGTGATGGCGGCAGTGGTGGTGCGGTGGTAGTGGGTGGTATATGTTGATGGCGACGGAAGTAGTGGTGGGAGTGGTAGGTAGTGGCGGTGGTAGTGGGTGGTGGTGTTGGTGGCTCATGGAGAGAGAGAGAGAAAGAGAGAGAGAGAGATGGAGGTTGTTTATGTTAAGAATATTTTTGTCAAAATAAAAGTTGAAAGATTACTTAAAAGACGATAATTTAGATAGACAACTCTTATGGGGTAATTCACATTACCACCTTGGAGGTAGTGGCGATTACCTGGGTAATCCATATTACTAGCAATGTTGTTTAACCAAACAGGTCAATGCGGATTGTTAGATAATTTAATTCCAAGATTACCAGTAATCTATCCATATTATTTCATTACAAACGCGTCCTAAAAGCAACTCACTATTTCCTTTTTAAAATAAGCATAAAGTCATTTATTATTTATTCTACTTTTTGGAGAAAGGTAAGCAAACAAACAATCACTATCACAAGTTGAATGATCGTCATTTTTTAAAAAAGTGTAAAGTTTGAGATTTTGAAAGGAAAAAATTGTATTGAGAGGAACAAATATAATACTTTAAGTTAGATTAGTTGATTCTACTAATAAAAGAGCCTGAATATTAATGTAAGGAAAAAAAAACCCAATCCTTAAAAATTAAAAAGTTACATCCTTTCAAAATGTTACATAAAATTATCAAGTGACGGCTAACTTGGTCCCAAGTATATTTGATACATTCGTTGGTTCTTAGTTTTTAATTATAAAAATGACCTCATGTCAATTTTTTTAATAATTATAATTAGAGTTATTTCAGTTTTTATTTTGCAATGAGAGTCAATTGTCAAAATGTCATAAGAAATTAAAGCAACACCACAGTTACGTGCTCATATCCAAAAATTGACACAACAAATTGTTAGTTACCTAAAATCTAAGTCCGATGAAAGTTTGCTCCTTGAAAGGCAAGCTTGAACCCTCGTTTCTTCAATTTTGACTAGAACATAAATCAATTCTTCTTCACTGTAACAGAGGGAGCAGGTAAGACAATGGGTAACATCTTCACCGAGATTGACGTCATCTTCACGAAGGTGAGAGGTAAACATTCCTCTCATGCTCATAGCTATGAAGATTTCTTGGCAAAAAAAAAACTTGTTGAAGAAGATGAAAAGGGTTCAAATAAGAGTAGAGAGAAGATGAAAAGTAAATAAAAAATAAACGAGCACATTTACGTTAATTTTTAGAAAAGTGGAGAGACAGGAAAGAAAAGTGAAAATAATCTAACAAATGAGGTTAAAAAATCTATAATTAGCTTAAGGAAATTAGAAATTTTGACAAGTGACTTTCATTGTAAAATTAAAAATAAAATAACTCTAATTATAATGATTAAAAAATTGACATGAGGTCATTTTTAGAATTAAAAACTAAGGACCAACGAAGGTACAAAACATACTTAGGATCAAGGTAGCTGCCACCAAAATTATTCGTTGAACTTCAGAATTATGTTTTATCCAAAATTTTATCATATACTTTAGAAACATTAAATAAATTATACTTATATACTTAATACTTAAGAATTAACATTTTAACTATAATTCATGATGGAATCCATTACCAATAAAAATAAAAATTCTGATCAAACACTATAAATAAACTTCATTAAGATCGTCATGCTACATTACTCACATTATAAATACAAAATATGTAGGTTCTTGTCACCTTCCTCCTAATCAACTACTTTTTGGATATAATAAGAAAAATAAAGTATTTACCTTTTATCTTAACAACTCTCCTAAAAGAATATGTCAATAGGTACTCAGTTAGTAAGAACTTGTACTACTAGTACACTATTTATTTATTTTTATTAATTTAATATTATTCTCAATACATAGATTTATATTGCTACCAATGCAAGGTCTGCTAGGGTTTTTCCTAGCTGCTAATGGCGTGTCCATGATCGCTCTCTCTAGCATCGTTGATCTCATGCACGACCCCTGTGCGTTCCTTCAGCGCCATTCCCTTGTGTCTTCCCTGTTTCTCCTCTACGTCGAATGCCTCTCTTCACTTAGGTTCGCTTCACGCCTTCTCCATCCCACTTGTCATTCAACCGTGGCGTGCCTCTAGCTGATCCAATGTCTACATCCCTCCCCTAATCCAAGATTGCGATAGCAACATCGACCCTAGGTGGTTGGTCATCATGGCCACAATCATGGTTCCCGGTTTGGAAATGATCGATGCTTTGAAGTCCTAACTTTAGGCTTTTTAATCATTCTAACAATCCTGAATCATACACTTATCAAAATTTTAAACAAAAATTAATGAAATTTTTAACAAATATATGATTAAAAATGATTAATAGACTTATAATTATGTCTCCTAAGCATTAATCTAAAATATTATATAACAAGCATAAAACTCGTGCCAAAGACAAAATACATTATCTATTATCTCATAACAATAAAAAAGTAGAAAGAAAGCTTAATTTCTTTCTAATTCATACAATATTAAATTTTTTTTTCATTCTCGTGTAATTTCTCATTAGTTTTTATAAGAAGTTGCGTTACTTTTAAATTTTTGGGTGATGACATATTTTTTAAAGCATGCTCTATCTTTTCTCACTCATTTCTCTCTCTTGCTCACAATTGATGCAATTTTTTTTTATTGATTTGTGCGATTTTTTTCCCAATACTTCTAAGAAAATTTTGTGGGACTCATGCAAAAGTTTTTTTTTCTTTATATTTTTCTTAAAAATCAAACAATAAAAAATTACAAAATCACTCTATTTTCTCCTCTTTCAATTTTTTCTTCTTCTAATCCAAACATAATGAAAAAATAATTTTTTTTTATAGTGTTATATAATCATACACTACATAAATCAAAATAGTTAATTTTTGTACAACTACCTCAAAGGAAAACTAATTTTGTTTATACAAAAGCATATGATTAAGATTCGTTTAAGCTAACAACAACAAAAGATAATACATTAGTTTTATTTAAAAAAAATTCAGATGCTGGTACAAGAAAACAAAATACATTAAAAATTAAAATTTTTTAGACATAAAAAGACAAATAAATAAATAAATAAGTACATGATTAGAAACTTTCGCCCACCTTCTTCAACGTTCCCAACAACTTGTCGTTTCCTTTGCTCCTTTGGATCTCTCTCTCTCTCTCTGGTCTGAGTTCAGATCCTCTGTAGCCAAGGTCTTCTTGCTTCCGCTGCACTCTCAACTCCTCCCTCTTGTTCTCGTTCTAGGGTTTCCGTCTCCATTGCAGCCCCAATCTAAGAGCTTCGAAAACTTTAGCTCAATCTGTCCAATTTTTTCCACTGAATTCCACCGCAATTTCGAAGCTCTAGCTTGATCTTTTCGATCTACGTCGGAACTCGGAGTGAGTGACACTTCTTTTTTGCGGTGAAAGTTTCTTGCTGCTTTTGATCTGTTAGCAAGAAGAGGAGAGAGAAAAAAGAAAGGGAAGGAAGAGGAACCGAGATGCAGAGAGATCAGCTCAACAAGGTTGTTTCTTTTTTCTCCGGTTCATGATTCCTCCTTTTTGTGTTTCAGAGTTATTTTTTTTCTGTACGGTGATTTGAACTTGTGCATGGAGGTGGAATGTGTGAAGGAAAATTGGAGAATTGGGAACTGGGGATGGTTGAAAAAGGAAGGAGAATTCAAGAAAAGATGATGAATATGAAGGGTTTGAGCGCTGAGTGTGGTGAATTTCTGAGGCGTTTGTTGAAAATATTGTTCTTTTTTACGTTGTTGACATGCTTGTTTGTGGATGTGAAGTTTAGGGTTTTCAGCTATTTTCGTTTGGAGGGCTGAATTTTGAATGAGCATCACTGTTGGATTGATATCATTTCAGCCAAGAATCTCGTTGAACAATGATATTGTAGCTAGTTGAAATTGAATTTTCTCTGCACTAGATTAACTTTTTTTGTCTTTGTTAGATTCCCCCCTCCCCCCCAATAGTTATTTTGGAGTCCGTTTGAGTCTTTTTTTCGTCTTCAAATAACTATTCGCCAGCTTTTATAATTATTAAGATCATATAAGCAATCTAATCAATCATGGTGTTATGACAATATCTTGTTTGCTTGGAGTTGGTATTTCATAGGTCAATTTAGCTGCCTTGTTCTTAGAAAAACTAGAAAGAATAGTGCACAACTGATTTGGTGCCTCTATATGTGTTTTTTTGTTTTTAGTTGTTCTAGTTTTCTGTCAATCATTGGTATTGAATTGTATAGAGCATGAAATTTTTACATTTGATCTGTTAATGTGCAGGATGTTAAAGAGTTGGAGTTTTTCACTGAGTATGGGGATGCCAACAGATACAAGATTCTTGAAGTTATTGGGAAGGGTAGCTATGGACTTGTTTGTGCAGCAATTGACACACACACTGGTGCAAAAGTTGCAATAAAGAAGATTCATGATGTTTTTGAGCATATATCTGATGCTATTAGAATCCTGCGCGAGGTCAAGTTGTTAAGACTTTTAAGACACCCTGACATTGTTGAGATAAAGCGGATCATGTTGCCACCTTCCAAGAGGGATTTTAAAGATATTTATGTTGTCTTTGAGCTCATGGAGTCTGATCTCCATCAAGTCATCAAAGCTAATGATGACTTGACCCGTGAGCACCATCAGTTTTTTCTGTATCAGATGCTACGCGCATTAAAGTATATGCATACAGGTATCTGCTTATCTATCTTTTATCTTTCGTCTGTTGGCCTTTATATACATTCCTGTTTCATGAAGATGGAGCCAAAGTGTTTCTAAATGATTGTATGTATGGTCACAGCAAATGTCTATCACAGAGACCTTAAGCCCAAGAATATACTAGCAAATGCAAACTGCAAACTCAAAATTTGTGATTTTGGATTGGCAAGAGTTGCATTCAATGATGAACCAACAGCAATATTTTGGACGGTAATGTGATTTTAGAATTGCAGATACGGCATATGGAAGTTATTTGCAAATTCATGCTTTCTTTTGGTGATATTGCAGGATTATGTTGCTACTAGATGGTACAGAGCCCCAGAGTTGTGTGGATCGTTCTCTTCCAAGGTATAATTTGGCTAAAATTTTTGTGTTCCAAGTCTTCTATGACATGATAAGGTTGTATTTTGTGATATCCTATCTGCTGTGGGATCATCTATGCTCATTTTAAGTAACAAACTATTTATCGACGTGACATTGTTGTTCGGACATGTTTGAATGAATAACAATTTAAAGGACATCATCATAACAGATCATAAAACTTAACTGGCTTGGTGGGGCTAGTTTGTTTTTTGAGGCTTTATATAATGTTGTTATGATAGAGTTCCTTAATTTTCTTATATTTTAAGTTTCCTTGTCCCTTTCTCATAAAACCACACTTATACCGTGTCATGTCCTTCTGGTTCTGAGACACTGTAAGGCACACTAAAGCCTAAACTACATGAATATGTAGATTTGACTTTGTTTTGGTAGAATGACCATTTAACTATTTTATCACTAAATTATTATTAAAAGGTGCTAGAACGTGTAACCCAAGTACAGTCATCTGATTCTAATCTTTCCACAATCTTTTCGAAAATATCTTGTGTTGTTGTATTTCTTGGATCTTGGTCTTGTTAAATTTCTTATGCTTGCTTCTTTCCCAAACTCTATGTTTTCTGTCATCATGTCATACCAATTATTTTCTGCATTACTTATATGTCAGTATTAGTTTGGTCTCGCAAATCGCAGTAATTGTTGTTGTTCACGGTACTTGTCCTATGCCTATGAGCAAATAGTTAAAAGTGAGAAACAGTCATGGTGTTTCCCCTGTAAATTTTCTTCTGAAGGATAAAATCTGACTGCATTTTGTGGTGTTAGTGTAAGTTAAAGCTATGATGTTGAGTGGCAGGTTCATGTTGGATGTCCAGCTTGGAATATAAAAGTTGTGTAATTGTTGATGAACAGGCAATCAGTGAAACCCTGCAAAAGAAAACTTTTTTAAGGAACTGAGTCCTGACACCTGTAGGCAGGCATATGGACGAAATTATGCTTGGCCGAACAGGCATAGAGTGGTGTGAAAGTTCATACAATTTAATGTCAGCACTATGGTATATCTTCTGCTGTTTATCATTGTCTTTCCACTGTGTAACAAGGTCAATTGTGCTTGACCTAGAAAGGAAAAATTGAAAGTCTGTTTTGCTTGCCTGATTTGTGAAGATGTTGCGCTTATTACTGCATGAAATGCTTTCTGTGTGTTTTGTAGTAAAAAGTAATGCCTAGATTATAATAATTGTTGTTCAGGGAGGACTATTGATCTCTCCTGGAAGTTGAATTATCTGTCCTTCAGGTAACTGTGTCAGTTAGTCTGTTTCCCTGAAGTGGTTTGGTTGGAATGTGTAGTCGTCCTCCTTCTGTAATATTCTGATTTTGTTGGCATTTGTTTGCAGTATACACCAGCAATTGATATATGGGGCATTGGATGCATTTTTGCGGAGGTGCTGACAGGAAAACCGTTGTTTCCTGGTAAAAGTGTTGTGCATCAATTAGATTTGATTACTGATCTTCTTGGGACCCCATCACCTGAAACTATTACAGGAGTATGAATCACTCTTAACTTTTGTTTTATATCTCATTTTCGCTTAATCTAATTCTTACGTGCTTTAGAGGAGTACATAAGAAGTATTTCGCAATTAATTTTATTCTAATTTGTGCAGGTTCGAAATGAGAAGGCAAGGAAGTACTTGATGGAAATGCGGAAGAAACCTCCAGTGCCATTTGAGCAAAAGTTTCCAAATGCTGATCCATTGGCACTTCGCCTACTGCAAAGGCTTTTAGCATTTGATCCAAAGGATCGACCAACTGCTCAAGAGGTCTGTTTATCTATTACTTCATATATTATGCCACATTAAGAAGTACCTTTGCATGGAAAGTTCCTTTCTTTTGTTAAATATGAATCTGAGATAAACCATTCTGCATGTTTGGTTGGCAGGCACTAGCTGATCCTTTCTTTAAGGGTTTGGCCAAAGTTGAGAGAGAACCGTCTTGTCAGCCAATTTCAAAATTGGAATTTGAGTTTGAGAGGAGACGGTTGACTAGGGAGGATGTTAAGGAACTATTATATAGGGAGATATTGGAATATCATCCTCAACTGCTTAAAGATTACATGAATGGAATTGAAGGCGCAAACTTCATCTATCCAAGGTCAAAACTTAATGGCCATTGCCTTTTTTGCAGATGTAATATAGGTGCAGTTGTAGTGGACATTTCTATGTAATGCATATTATTTACAATCATATGTTGTTCCTTGCAGTGCAATAGATAGTTTCAGAAAGCAATTTTCTTATCTTGAGGAAAATCATGGTAAAAGTGGCCCAGTGATTCCTCCAGAAAGGAAGCATGTTTCACTTCCAAGGTAAGATTATCACACACTGACCATGGAAATCTATGTAGTTTGTAGTTGTTATATTTAATTTCCGATAGGGAATGCTGGCTCACATGCTGAGTTCGGCAGCAATTTTTAACCAATATTTTCTGATGGATATGTTATCTAATTATGCAACTTTTTTTCTTTGAAGGTCCACTGTTCATTCTAGTACAATTCCTCCTAGCACACAGCCATCCTTCCCTCTGTACGAGAACAAGCAAATCACAGAAGAGGCATCTAAAATTTCAAGAGCAGCAGAATCTAACTCAGCTAGTCAATCAAGGTGTTCGAGACCTCCGCCAAGGGTGCCAGCAGGTATGACTACATAATTAATGTGTTGCTTGCGTTAATTATCTTTTGGAGGGGGATAAATAAGGAAGTTAGGTAAGTATAGAGAAGGGCAATATAACTGCAAAAAGAAAAGAAAAAAAATGAAAAATGCTATCTAAGCAGATCACTTCAATACCTTATCTCTATTATATTTTTAACTAGTTCTTCTGTCCTTGACATAGCTAAACCAGGTAGAGTTGTAGGGCCAGTTCCATACTATGACAACGGGAGAAATATGAAAGATACTTATGATGCAAGGATGTTTTACCGAAATACTCTTCCTCAGGCAGTGTCTCCACACTGCTTCCAAAGGGTGCACCCCACAAACCCCCCCAAAACTACATCAGAAACATACAAGAATGTTTCACAAGGCAAACATCAACTCCCATCCCAGCAATGTAACGTGCCAGCCAGAGCAGCTATTGATCTTAACACCAACCCATACTACCAGCAGGGGAGGAAGAATGATCACTTAAATGATACTGTCACCACAATTGACGCGAAACTGATGCAAGCGCAATCTCAATATGGTGCAGTTGGCGCTGCAGCAGTAGCGGTAGCCGCACACAGGCACTCAGGGGCCTTTCAGATTGGATTATCGTAGGTTAGAAGGCCTTTAAGTTAGAGATGTGCTATATGCTTTTATGCCCAGAGTTGGCAGGATGGAAGTTAATTAAAGTTCACACGGGTTTAGGTTTGGTTTTCCATTTCTTCTTTCAGAGTATCTTTGTAATTATATGTACATCATTTAATTGATCAATAAAAAAATTAATTGTTTCTCTGCTCCTTTTAGTAAGACCTCTTTAGTTCATTTCATTTATCAATTCCTTGATTTAATTTTTTTCAGTGAAAATGGGTAAGGAAGAGTTTAAAAGAAATAAGTAATGAATTGTGCGATTCATACCACTGTCGCACTAAATTGCTAAGTTGTATATGTATTGTAAGATACATGCTCATGAACTCATCTACGATTCACTGCATGATATGAATTGCTAGCATGCTGAATCATGTTGCGATTTGGATGGTGAATAATGAATATCATGCATTGCTAGCATGCTGAATCGTGTTGCGATTTGCATGGGGAATCACAAGATTTTGATAACTATGAATTCACTTCATCATGCTGCTAAGCATTATCGAAGGTGGGAAATAGAAAAGGACAACATGGAATTTTAAGGGTGATAACATGACAATATATGTATTTACTTTGCCATCTAAAATAAAAATAAAAGAAAAGTGAAAACTATTTGGTTAGCAAAAAAGTCAACCCTTTGCACAGTAAAACATATTAAAGGGTTTTAGAACTAGACTTTTGTTATCTTCAAAGTTCAGCAAGCATGTTTTGGGATAATAATATCAAAGTTGCTAACTGTCCATTCTGCTACTTGGCTAACATTACTTATGTATATTTCAGTTCCCAAGTCAACTGATGGCCAGTGTCTCTCTACAGGTTTAGTACCTGGATCCTGCATTTAACATGTTCAACAGCACATACTAAGTATTAATTTCAACGTAAACAATAATCATTGTCAAAATTGACAAATTTGCTCATATCTATTGGATTGTTTTGAACCAAATTCCGAGTTAACATTGAGAACTTGCCTGATAAAAATAGAGTGATTGAGAGAGCCTTCCAACATCAAGCTCCCAGGTTCTTGGATCACCAACCCAACCTTCACCTTTCTTTTTTGGGTACCCGTATTCACCCCAAACCGGGTGGGGCAAAATCTGGAGTATCTCTTGAGGCTGCGGGTTGCTATAAGGGTCAGAGGTCTTCACTGGTTGTTCCAAGTACATGGCATTGCCTGGAGCACGGTAGACATGATAGGCATCATAAGGAAAGTTGGTGGTGTCTGTCCGGTGAACCCGGGTCCCGTTTGCAAAGGTGTGGTAGGGAGGACATTGTTGGAGCTGGTCGGGTTTACACAACGATTTGGTTTCCGGGTTTATGATCATTTCACTGTACCTGGTAACATCTGAGGTGACATCCCCATTGCATAGCTCTCCATTGTTCTTCCAACAACTTCCTATGTCCATGAGGTAGAATTGGCTCTTTGGACCCCCTCCTCGCTTGATATCAAGGGTGAACCTTACCTTAAAATGTGGTGACTTTGGTACCTATGTATACAATTTTTCATATGAACACTTAGAAAGCATGTGTAAGGAAAAAATCTTAGAAAGCATATGGAAGCATAGGATTCATGTAAGGGGAAGATCTCACTTTACAAGGAAAAAATCAGAGTTTGCACCCTCATATCAATGAAATGAGGCTCATACGGAAGGAAAATTCTTAGATAGACACAAGTTTATTACTTTATTCTTAGATATACTCATAATAAAGTTAATGTGACCCACAATTGTTTGAGTATATCTTAAATACAATTTGTGAGCCTTATTTTTATTGTAAGAGTATCTATAACTGATATGGTAGACATGTACCCATACAAGAATTTCGCTACACGCAGATCTTTTTATAATTTTATTCATCTAAGAGTATAATGCTATCACTTTTCCTTCTAAAGTGAGATCCTCACTTTAAAGGATCTTGTCCCACTATGAAAATGCTAAAAAAAAAATTCCAAATTACAGGAAAAACAACTCACAATTTTTGACATGCCCCTTGTTTCATAATGGTATCCACCAGAGAACCCTGCTGTAGCATCTGATCTCAAATAGAGCATTAGCCATGGGTACTTGGATGATGTCTTCAACACACTGTGAAAGACCCAGCTTCCCTTACCCACTTCCTTCTCCCAAGTCACAGAGTAATAAGATGTGTCATTCATATGAAATGCCTTCTTGGCATCAACATTCAAGTCCCATGAGCCATAGAAACTTCCCTTCATGATCTTCTTTTCCTTTCCATAATAAACCTTGGTGTATTTATGGTACATGGTAGGCATATTCATGCACCCTTTTCCAAAGCAAGGGAAGTCAGGTATCTGTGGGAATGGCTTGGATTTGAATCCATTTTTTGGGCAGAATGCAGCTTGTGTGTCCATGTTGCCACTCTTGAGCATTATCATCCAGAATTGCCATGGCCTTGGAGTATCTAAGACCTCACATTTGCTACCTAAGTATAATTGCTTCCAAGCTGCATACCAGTTGGGATTTTCAGGCCATAATGGATGGTGTGGACTGTTTGATATTCCTAGCCTGTTCTGCCATTCATGCACCTTGTGAATCAAGTTCACTTCCTCTGAAGTGATCATCAAAATTTTGTACCCAAATTAAGAAAAGAAATATTTTATACTTAGCTTAAATGAAGAGGATATATGAACTTTGAATAAAGTTTAATTTCTTTGCACTAAATTACATTACTATCCAATCAAATTCTCTTAAATGAATGAATTTTGAATTTTGAAGCAGCAGAATGTGAAAGTACATGTTCGTCATTGTGACAAAATTTGGTTGATGAGAGCATATCTAAGCTTCGAAATTAAACTCTTTTGAATATTAAAAATATAGATAAAACGCTCAAACCAACCCAAAAAGAAGATGAGCAAAATAGTACACAACTCTTCTAAATATGAATATTTTTATATTAAAATACTTTCTACATTATAAATATAATTTGTATTACTCACGTTAATTACTAAATTTCGCACTTTTTATTAAAATAAAGTACATTAGGTTGCCCCCCCCCCCCCATTTTATATTGACCTTTGCATGTATTTATCATTCCATCCCATGGAGGGTGCATTGCNCTCTTGAGCATTATCATCCAGAATTGCCATGGCCTTGGAGTATCTAAGACCTCACATTTGCTACCTAAGTATAATTGCTTCCAAGCTGCATACCAGTTGGGATTTTCAGGCCATAATGGATGGTGTGGACTGTTTGATATTCCTAGCCTGTTCTGCCATTCATGCACCTTGTGAATCAAGTTCACTTCCTCTGAAGTGATCATCAAAATTTTGTACCCAAACTCAGAAAAGAAATATTTTATACTTAGTTTAAACGAAGAGGATATATGAACTTTGAATAAAGTTTAATTTCTTTGCACTAAATTATATTACTATCCAATCAAGTTCTCTTAAATGAATGAATTTTGAATTTTAAAGTAACGAATGTGAGAGTCAAACATGTTCGCCATTGTGACTAAATTTGGTTGATGAGAGCATATCTAAGTTTCGAAATTAAACTCTTTTGAATATTAAAAAGATAGATAAAACGCTCAGACCAACCCAAAAAGAAGATGAGCAAAAGAGTACACAACTCTTCTAAATATGATTTTACTCACGTTAAGCCCAATTTATATTGACCTTTGCATGTATTTATCATTCCCACCCAGGGAAGCAAATTTCGAAAGTTTTATAATTTTAATGCATTGAATGTTGTAAAAAGTTTGTATTCTTTGTGCATTTTTCTTTTGGGTTGGTTTTAAAAAAAAATTGTTATAAAAAGTTCTCACTTCATTCCTTTAGCCAGTGATAATTTAGGGCACAAGTTATACAAAATCTTAGAATTATAAGAACACTTGTGTAGAGTATTTATAATCATGTAACCATCAATAATAGACAATTTTAATCATCAAAATGGGCACTTACTAAGCAATTCAGAATAATTGACATCAAAACAATCAGCCATTCTTGGGCTACCCATGTTCGGTGCTTCTTTTCCAACCTCATTGCATTGATTCCATGACTCGATGGCAACCCTAAGGCCATCTCTTCCCATGCCTGGATCTCCAATTGCTGACACGTCCTCACCGTCATAACTGAATCTTGTTGCATAGGCTTCTAACAACAAAAACACACATGCGGCTGCAGCCATGTTACAGCCATAGTGAAGCTTCCTTTGCTCCATTATTTGTTAGAACAAGTAACAAAAACAAGATTCTGAATTTGAACACTGATGCGTGAGTGATGTTAAGAGAAATTTGTCACGCGTCTGCAGCTATTGAACTATTGATGTGGTCCAAGTGGATGAAAAAGTTATAAATATATGGCAAACATTTGTAATTTGAAGGCTTCAATTCAATTTAAATATCCTTTTAACGGATTCTCCTTTAATTTTGAGGCCTCACTTATGGATCCCGAAAATATTATTTGAACAAAATTTAAATCAAATTTTAATCATTGAAAGCATTTACTTGTATAGAGTACTTTTTATCAATAATTCCTACATTTTGTCAATTAGTTAACTGACTTCACCAAAATAGTTAAGACTTCACCAAAATAGTTAAGTCCGGCAATTATTTATTTAGTTATCCATAACTTATTAGTAGATAATATCAATTCAAATAGGACATTTAAATTCTATCTAAATGACCTCTTATGGAGTGAACTCCTTTATCACCTTACAAAATCCGTTGTAAATTATTTTGCTTCACAGAGTCATGCTAGTGCACCTGTAAATTCTTGTTTTTAAATTTTCTCACATGTTTTACATTCAATTCTCATCCTAGTTTGAAGCTTGATTGCATTATTCACAACTAGATGGCATTGAAATATGATCTAATTTCTTATAACAACTTGCAAGAACTGCCTGGGAGTGCTTGGGCACAAATATAATCAAGCACAGAATTAGATGTAACCTAGATGTGCCTTATTCCTTAAGAATTATGAGTCTTTATTCAATTCAGAGTAACAACGAATGAAACTGGGCAGCAATCGACACTGATCCTCTATTCTCAGGACATCTAGGGAAGACTTCCCATCAAGCTTACGAGCAAATAGGCCATTTATGAACTCTTGTAATCTGATTCTTTTGAACCTTGCTGGTGTTTGTTCAGTGATCAAACTTGCTGCAGGGCCTACCATGCCATCATGTCTCGGGCTGCAGAATCTACGTAGCAATCGAATGCCTTTCTTTTTCAGAGTTCACTGTTGCTCGATGCTCTATGCTCTATGCTCTATGCTTTGCTATATCCAATTTGTTATAATCTTCCATGTAGTAAAACATAGCCAAAACCATAAGTAAATGTCATGTGAATGTTACACTACATAAAGAAAATGGAAAAATGATATCAGTACAGAAATATACATTAAAATTCCCTTGGTGTTTGAATTTAATTGTAAGTCTTATACCACAATATAGTGACCTATTCAACTTGAGTAATACTATAAGTAATACTTTTGTGGATATCTTTAAATGAATAATCTTAGGTGTTACTTAAACATTGATCGAGAGTTAATCCCCAACTTTTCTCTCAATCTATGTTGCGCAGCTACCAATATAGTACCGGGTACAGATATGGGTATGGGGTACGAAATTTTTTGAAAAACAGGGATACGGGTATGCCAAATATATATATATATATATATATATATATATATATGTATATGTATGTATGTATATATAAATTTAATAAATTACATATAATAAAAAAATTCACAAGATAATTAATGTAAATATTCAATCCAAAACCAACCGTATAAGAAAAAACCAAAATCATATTTCTTCAATTCTTTCTAAAAAGAAATAGCAGAAGAAGGTTAACGAGAACTCGTTGTAGATAAGGTCGCGTCGCAGGAAACAGTAGTCCTTGCCGGATGCGACTCTGAAGAAGAAGGTGATCGAGGATGTTGAAGACAAGGTTGCGCTGGAGATAAGGGCACAGATTAAATGGGGAGGTGTAAAGGATTGAAGGAGGAGTTATGATATTATGTTTTTTTTATTAAGATCTGATTAACAGGTCAAACTAAAAAAAAAATCACCAAAACTCACAATTTTTTTTTACTTAGACATCAAATTACACCTAAAACGAACAACACTGTTAGATGATAAATCATTATTTGATAAATAATTATAATTTATTAAATTTATAATACTAATGTCCCAAAATAAGAATTGCAACACTAACTTTAGCTCAAATGTTAATTTATTTTTTTTTTGTGCCAGCTTGAGAGCTAACCCACCAACTCGCGAACATGCTAAAAAAATGGGACAAATTTATATTTTCAACTTGTCTAAATAATTTTTCCACCTTGCCTCTGCTCGTTTATATACGGGTTGGACCACCCCACCCCTTTGCCACCTCTACTTTTGGTCATTGTTGATTTTTTTTTGGTTAATTGTTNCTCTATCAGTCATGTTAACATTAAACAAATTTTTCAATGGGAAAATTGGTAATTTTTTTATATGTTTAGACCAAAGCATAAAAAAATGTTAGAGACTAAAACTAAATCTCAAGAATTTGTTAGGGACCCGAAATATATTTTAAAAAAAATACCTTTTTCATTTATGAAATGCTTAAGTAGTATATCATTAGAAAAGTTCCATATCCCTTTTTTGATTTGAATGGGTGGAAAAATTCATAACATTGAGCAACTCAAACATACAACATTACACCCACAAAGAAAAAGAAATTAGCACACAAAGAAACACACTGTGGAATCATTATTCTAGATAGCGAGGTTTCAGAGTTTTCACCACATTTCATATTCTAGACATTGTAGCCAATATATATAGCAAAGAAAGTTGTCATTTTTTGCAAACGATTCCCATCCCATATGAAAACTTGGTGCAATCAAGGGTGCCATAGTCCATCCCCTTATTAGTGGGCTCTCTCTCATTAAATGAACTCTCCTCAGAGAAGACACAAGAACCACACTCTTGAGAGAGCAATGAGTTAGTCTTGTACCTATCTCCCCCGCCAATAACAGGCATTGCCACACCAGGTTTCGCTGGGTTCTCAAAATCAAGCCTATAGGTCCTTCCAAGCACGCCATCAACTCTTGGGGACAGTTCAAAGAACCTGAACTGAACCTCCAAGTGTGCAAAGCAATCATCAGAAGGCACTTGGTAACTGTGAACTCTATCATCTTCTTTGGTCACAGGCACGACATTGACCAAGATCTCAGCTACATCCTTCAGTGTAACCATGACACTATTCCTCCCTGCTATCCTCTCCACCTTCACATCCGTTTCAGGGGAGTACCAAGTGGAGAGAGATCCTTCGTTTAGGACCAATTGGTTACCATTGAAGGTGAAGTTGAGGTGGTCAACTTGGTCGTCCCATAGGCGTGCCTTGGTGGCCTCAACTGACAAGGTTTGGGAGTTGAAGAGGATTCCAAGGGCTTGGATCCATGTGTAGTCGCGATCTCTTCCTTCGGGTCTATGTCCGATGAAGCGAGCGTTGATTTGGAGGCTGGAGTCGGAAACTAAGGCGAAATGCTCGTTGCTCTTTCCGTGGAAGTAAAAGACTCTTCCATCTCCGCCGATGAAGCGGGGATCATAGCATCCCGATCCTGGTGCATTGCAGTTTGGCTTGCGGTCTACAAACCACAGTTAAAACAAATTTCATCAATTCGAATTCTATACACGTGAGATTTTTGCATGCCTTCAAATTTTACACCTTATATAATTTATTTAGAATCGTTAATGAGAAAAGAAGAAACTCTTGTATATATGTTTGTATTATTTATTATTTACCACATCAGATATTGCATTAAAAATATGGGAAAGTGAAGAACAAACGGTGAAGAGAAGGCGGTTTTTTCTCTTAATTGGAGAGAAACTAAGAACAAGCATAAGAGTTTAAGGATGTGGTTATATCTTACGTCTGCAGACAGCCTTGCATATAGGTTTATTGCAGTCAATTTGACAAATTTTGGCCTTAGGATCTTTTGATTCACTGCTTGGGCATTCTGCTGGGCATTTGATGTACCCTCCATGGCATCGGGTATTGGCACCACAGTGTATGCCATAATATGCCTTGCCTTGGATCAGACCTGAGACAAACACTAGAAGAATGATTAGGATGGAATTGCTTTTGAGGATCTCCATACTTTAATGAATAATCTCTATTGATTAGTGAAACATATATGGGAAACACACATAAAGCAAGTTGATGCATCAAACTCTGTTCCCCTCCCTGGCTATTTATAGATGTATTTCAAGGGGGTTGCTTCTATATTGTGAAGGTAGCTTTTGCAAAACTTGTAGCCTAATCTAAAGGTAACGCAAACTAAAAGTGTATCAACATGGGTGTAGCTGATTGAATGCAGAGTATCAATTCACATAATTGTTTCTTCTTGTAGAAGGGTACATTTCATGAAGGTGGTTAATGATCCCTTCAAATGCAAAATTGGTGGCTGGACTTCTGATAGATAGTACTCCCTCCGCTTCATTATATTTATCCAAAATTTTCAAATTATTTGTTCATCTTCTATTTTAATTTTAATGTAGCATTAATTTTTTTCTTTTTTTGCAGTAATACTTAGTTATTATGCAACCATCCATGATGCCCTGCAAGGGGATAGAACACTTAATTTACGTAATAATGGAGGAGGAGCCCTCCTATTAGAGAGGATTAATGACTACTATAATAATTAAATACAATAGTAAAAATTGATGTAAGGTAATATGTACATTCAAATATTTCTTTCATAGCTAACAAGGAGCAACACAGTTAGTTAAGGTTTGAACTTTTATCTCAAAAATACTTCGATAAGCTCTCAAAGTGTCTGGACTGGAGGCATGTCTTGATCCTAATGAGATGCTGGTGTCTACTCCATTTAATTTTTTTAAAAAAATATATTTTTATTATAATAATACGATATATGTTTTTTCTTAATTCTTTTGTTGTCCAAATTTAGTTTTTTTTTTTTAATTTTTAAAGGAGAGTGTTAGAACTAGTTTGATAAATATAAATTATAAGTAGAATGGGGCATGCACGCTTATCGGGGAGGTAAAGAAAAAAAGTTGACATGCCTTGCCTTGACATGAGGATGAAAATAACAACTACTACTCCATATGATATGAGATAGAGTGAGAATTAAAAGTTGTTTCTTTTCCTCTATGTTGTGTATCTAAGGCAGGCGCGTTCTGAGCTCCGTGGTTTTGAGTAATAAATTGTGTCTTTCTTTATATAGCATGTGTTCATGTGTTCCTCTACCTATTTAATGTTGCTGTTATTAAGTAGGTTGTACATGGTCAGGGGGACTCTTAGGTCGCTCAGCGGAGTCCCAGGGTCGCTCAGCTGCCTGACTTGAAAATATTTAAACAACCGTACTCCTTTCCTTATTTCACTCATTTTCCAACCTCTTCCTCAAACATTTTTCGTGGGTTCATTCAAAACCTAACCTTCACTCCTCTTGGGGCCACCCTCAAAATCATTATTTTCATATTAAAATCTTCTTCATTCTTAGGTACACGTATATCCCAACAAATCACAGATAAACACCAACAGTTTTCTAGGCAAACAACACAACATCAGCAACATATACATAACAATATTCATACATATAGGCCACTCAAGTGGTGGTCATTAAAGGTTACCCACTCTTGAAAGGATTTCAAGTAGATGGAGGAAACTTTGCGTAGAAATCCCTAGAAGTCTTGGTTCCAATGCTCGCTTGACTTGCTACGGAAGGTATTCTAGTGTATGTGAGCTAGGGTTTCGCCAGGGAAAAAAAGGAAAATTTGAGAGGAGAAAGGTGATGAGGGCCACGATTTTGGAAGGGAAACTAAGAGGAGAACTTAGTGAAACGAAGGAAAGAAAGCAAAGGTAGAAGTGTTCTTCAAATGGAGCAAAGATGGATGTGCTCTTGTGAGAACTATGGAAGGCCCTTAAATAGGGAAGCAAGGCCGTGTGGTTTGGCCCAAATTTTGACCAAATTTTAAAAGAAAAAGAAATGAAATTAAGATAAGGATTAGGTGGCTTCATGAATAGTAAATCGAAGACGATAAAGGTTGAATTGTTGACTTGCTTAGGTGTGTATGTATGCTGGCCGTGTGTGCGTTTGTGTGGTTCATGGCCGTGTGTGTTTGTCTTCCATGAGGTTTTGGTGTGTGAATTTGATCGTGTTTGGTGCTAAAAATTTTCTAAACATACAATCTTCATCTAGTAATTTTTTTAATAAGGAATTTCAATTAATCTAAGGTACTCGTAATTTTACTTTCGTGAAATTTTGTTTTACGGGTGCCTTCGATACTTAATTAAATTCCGGCGACGACAGAAAATTGGTCCGGATCTCGCGAAATTTCGCGAGACCAAGAAACTGTTTCCTTGGCTGGCTTTTTTTTTGGAAAATAAAATTTGTGATTTAAATTTTCAATCTAAATAAATGGCTTGTATATTTATTTATTACGCGAAATCCTTTTTAAGGAAAAAGCGGGATGTTACAAGTAGCTTGGGGACTAGATGTAAATCACAAGGGTGATTGAACCAAGAAAAAATGAGTTTGCATTCTCTCAATCCCTTAACTCTTTACTTTCATATTACTTGTACTATAACACCCTAGCTAGTTAGCTTACGCTTAAGTCGTAAACAATGCTTACTAGGTTGTTAACTGCTTTGGTTGGAATACCATTAGTCCTATATTATTTTCGAAAATACTCTTTACATAAAAATATGAACCGATTTAAAATTTTCTCAACTTATTTATTTAATCATGAAATATGAGTCACACTTAGGATAAAATATATATTGCAAGCGATAGAGCTTTGAGGCTTAACGATTATAAAACATAATATAATTACGCAAATGTTTCAATCGTAGCAAGCTTTACACACAATTGACAAAGCAGTTCAACACAAGTGGTCCTCATTAATCATTTCATCAACAATACTACACAGCTCATATAGCAAAATGTGTACATATAACATAATTCATACAACAGATAATATACATATAACCTAAGGACTAATGGAACACCAATCCATTTAGTCCGTACAAAATGTACGTCACGGTAGACGGTATAGATCACGCTACTACTCAGAGAGTTCAACCTTCATTGTTCCTCAAGGTCCTCCTATGGGTCTTCCTCCTCCTCCTCCTCTTCCTCCCTCGGTTCCTCTTCCATGGGATCTTCTTCTTTTGAATCCTCTTCTTCCTCCTCTGGGGAGTCGTAGACAGGCGAGTTGTCCTCCTCCTCGGATTCCCATCTAGACTCAAGGATGGTGAGTAGACCTCGCTGATTAATGGGTAGTTTGGAGGATCCTACCCCATCATCGTGGGTCTACAGAGCTAGCTGGCATCGTAACGGAGGGGTAACCCGCTTCCTTGCGCATCAGTGAATCCATAGACCTGATGGGGGTGCCGCTGCGGGAACCGAGTTCAGGTCTATTTCCACGTCCTTCTCGTATGGCGCGGGGGGTCTTCGTCGATGAGGAATGGTCGGAGGGATGATCATCGGGGCCCATGGGTAGACCTGGAAAGGGCGTAGGGCCTGGCGGAGGAGCACTCAGAGCATCAGCAGGCAAGTAGGTGTAAGTCTCCGTGATGACCCCCATGGTAGGGTCAATCCACCGACGGGTGCTCAAGATCCTCATCCCGTTGCTTGACAGGATGCACGTCATAGTCTCCTAGAGTCACAAACGAATGAGGATGAGAACACTACGTTCTCAGTGGGAAACTCTAGGCGTAGGACTAAACATTTTTTATTCGATTATGATCTAGGCCGCTTAGGAGGTTTCTAAGTGTCAATGAATCCTAATATCCCTACTTATTTTATTCTTGCTAATCATGAGCAGCTTTATCTACTTTACTAGGTGACTAAGGAAATTCTAATCTTTACCCTATTTATTAAAGAAGTACAATCGTGCTTTTTATTACTTATACATCAAGTATTAGGGGATTACGTAGGCGCATATTATTTTATATTTTACGGAGGCCGCCTTATGAAGACATAACGCCTCACATACATTACATACACACATCACAAACTTATGCATGAAGGGATAGGGGTTTCTCTTACACGCCTTGGGCAGCATCCTTCTTCGCGTTATCATGTCCATCATTCCCCTTTGTACCCCGTGAGATTGTGGTCCCCGTTCGGCGTACAACCTACTCTTTTTCCGTATCTTTGACGACTAGGTAGAGCTCATACCTATGTGGTAGCGAACCACAAATGCATTTAGCATAAAAAATTGATAGGGAATGACCATCCAACTTGCAGGATGGTGAGGGGCCTGCCTTTCAACGCGGTCAGGGGTGGACTCGTACTTTCATAACTCTTTCGTATCTTTCTGACTTTACTTGCACTATTAGTGACTTTGACTTACTTTGACATAATAATCTTATACTTGGGACACATATATTTATCTCTTTAAGCTGACTCCAACATTTGCTCAGGCATAAGCCTGCGTTCTCATCATAAACCAATCCATCTGCCAGGATTGGCGAGGGGCTTGTCTGTTGACGTGCCAAGAGAGAGGGATTTCCCTATTATATATCTATGTACTTATCTTCAAGGCATACCGGGCCCATTGTGGCCGGAACCTTCTTAAGATCTTACATTTTTTCATTAACGTTCATTTATGATCTTTACAAAATTAGGTGATAAATTTTCTAGTTATCTAAGGTTGTCCTAGAGTCCTAATGACAACCAATCCCTCATGATGCATAATAATCACAGCTACAGTATATAATATACAGTTATTTAGTCGTCATGCACAAATTAAAGTGGGGAAGTGCTTGTTGGAATATCTGGACCCTTGAGGACTTCTCAGGTCACTCAGCTATCCTGTCAGTGATCGCTCAGCGACCTAGGGTTCTCCAGATCGCTCCACACCCTGTCCAGTGTCACTCAATGAACACTGGGACAACTCAGGTCGCTCAACACCTCTCCAGGGTCACTCAACGGCCTGACGCATAATCTGTCGTACAGCTTTGCTTGCTTACTTGTTCCTCTCATTTTCTCAAACTTTTCTCATGCAATCTTCTTAGGGTTACTCACAACATATTCCAACAATGCACAGGAAAATACTATAAACTTTCAAAAACATAAAAAAATCACATATTCACAAACAACATACAACATAACACATTTCATACTATACTTTACAACACACAACACACATAAACCATTAGAGTGGTGTTTTGCCTATGTTTACCTACTTGTGAAGAAGGTTTGGTGTTGGTGAAGAAACTTGGAGTGGAGTCCCAAGAAGCCTTGATGTTCCAAAGCTTGTTGTCACCCTTTCTCCAAAATGAAAAACTTGAGAATGGAGGATGGAGGTTGAGTCTTAGGGAAGAATGAGATGGTGTTCTTCTCTTGGTGGTGAGTGGAAGAAAATGAAAGAAAAGACGAGGAGACATGGAGCTATGTGTTTCGGTTTTGAGCAGTTTGAAGACAATGACAAGAGTGCTCAAATTTTGCAAGCCAAGGAAGTGTACTTAAGGGCTTGCTTGTTATGCACTTATAGAGCCATCTGGGAATGGAAATTTTCTTCCCAAAAGCTGATTGTATACACGGCTTGGGAGTGAAATTTGGAGAGAAACTTAATTCAAAATCATAATAGGTGGCATGATGGAGTAAGGTGGTGAATAGTGAGAGGTATGGGTGGAGGTAAGGTGTGTTTAAGGAAGGTAAGGTGGTGTAAGAGGGTTGTTGATGGGGGTGGGTTTTCGAGTTGGTGGCTGATTTTCAGTTCAAAATTGTACATGTTTGATCATGTTTAGTCGTTAACTGCCCGTGTACGTGTATAATCATATGTGCGTGGAAATTTAACGGATATCGTAAAAATTATATAAACATAAAAACATTAAATTCTAACTGTTCTAATAAGGAATTTAAATTAATCCAAGGTACTCATAATTTCACTTTCGTAAAGTGTTTTTACGGGTACCTTCGATACGTAATTAAACTCTGGTGACGACAGAAAATTGGTCCGGATCTCGCAGAATTTCGTGACACCACAAAACTATTTCCTTGACTGGCATTTTTAGAAAATAAAATTTGTGATTTAAATTTCGATTCTAAATAAACGGCTCATATATTTATTTATTACGCGAAATCGTTTCTAAGGGAAAAACGGGATATTACATGTACTAGCTTGTTTTATTGCTTATTCTTATATTTTTATTAAGATTTTCTAGCTCATTTTCTAAGTAAGAAAAGTTTTGTGTAAAAGTTTGAATGTCCAATTCACCCTCCTGTTGTGTATTTGAAGCCACTTGTTAACACTTATTCATCGTACTATCAATGGATCAACATTTTCCATCATCATAAGAGCAAAAGAGAGATATTATCAATACTCTTAATAGAGCTTCAATTTGTATTATCCACTCTTGAAAGAGTTTCTAATCACACACTAAAATTCCATACACTTGTAAAGAGGGTGAGATATCCCTCTAGATTGATTAGGGTGTGGTATCCCTACGGTGGATTACTTGAGGCTCAAGCACAAGGTGTGAAGAGTGCTCTTGGATATAAAGGTTTTTCAAGCACCTAAGTTAGAAGCTTGATGATAGTGAAAAAATCTTGAGCAAGCCACTTGGGTACTGGACCGTAGATGACAAGGGTGGTCGAATTAGAATAAATCACTGTTTGCAATCTCTCTAACTTTATCTCTTTTTTTATTGTAAACTTATATTATTATCTTGCACATTTGAGAATTGCAATATCACACATTTGTTGATAATTGTTTATAAGTTGCTCTATTGATCTTATTGTTCAATCAACATACATAATTCATCAAGCTTATAATTATATCCTTAATTAATACATTTCACTGTATAATAATTTTGATTGCATGAAAATAGAAATATTTGTCAAAATTGCAAAAAAATTTTAAATACCCATTTCACCCCCTCTTAGAAATTGCTTGCGAAGTCTAACATGGTTGAACCTTTTCAATTTCCTCAATTGTTTTTTGGTATAACACCAGCCTTCTTATCTATTTCTCTGTTTTTATGGCTCAATTTACCAATCCATTCCTTTCTGAATTTTGAGAAATTAAGCACAAAACCCTAATGTTATAGATCGAAGAAAAGAAACCCGAGAATAATTACTTTTTCCTTTTGTGCAAACAATTTATGACTTTATGATAATGAAATAAGAGAGAAATAGAGAGAGAGAGAGAGAGAGAGAGAGAGAGAGAGAGCACTTGTTGCAAATTTGGCAGCAAATCACGAAATGAAGATTGGTACTGTTGAACAAGTTAGGATAATAATTTAAACGAAGGACAGAACATACATCTTAAATACCAATTGTTGAGTATAAAATTCTCGTGCCACTTACTTTATGCAAGATATATTTTTATTAACTACAACCATAATCCAAGAAATTCATCTGTAATTACCTTGAGGAAACTTGAAAGGCCTCAATTCACGTTCTTCTTCTTCTCCTTCTTCCTCACAAGCTAATAACAAAAGGTTAGGAGGGTCAACAAGGCAACCAAAAGTGGCAAGAAGGCATTGAAACCTTTGTGGCGGTTGGGGCTATTTGCTCCACTGAAATTCTCATCAACGGGATACAAATTCCCTGGAGGACCAGTTATGTATTCATAGGATGGAGGTGGCGGAGGGCAATACTGGGATGGTACTTTCTTGGGTGAAGGCGGTGGCGGTGAGAGGTATACTACTGGGGGTGGCGGTGAGAGGTATACTACTGGGGGCGGCGGGGATGGATACACTATTGGCGCTGGCGGCGGTGACGTGTAACCGCATGGTGTGCATCCCTGGTCTCCGTTTGTGGAAGGCACAGTGGTCTCAGCAAGCTTCCTTGATTCCAAGAGTTTGACTGGAGTAGCAGTGACGCAAGCCAACACAAGGACCCAACTGATGATCAATTGTGCTTTTGTTTGATGACTTTTTACTGACATGTTGTGATACTGCTGGTTCTGAAACGGTGGGTGGGGATGAGAGGATTTCAGGGGAGTTTGATTTAGTTTAAATGTGAAAGTTTGGTGGGCTTCAAGAGGATATTAGGATTAGAAGAAATGGATTTATTACGCTGTTAGGTGCATGGGGAATGGAAACCATGGGTAAAAGGGCTTTATGCGTTCTGCTGGGGATTAATATGGTTTCCTAAAAGGAGTGTACCCAAAAGTCAAATTGGGACACTATTGCATAGTATACTAGTGTTAAAGGGTCATTTAAGATACTTTGTAACACGTAATTAATGAAAATTAGTAATTAGTAATAAAATTATTGAGAATAAAGACAAAATATTATTACGGTAGGTCTCAAGTATATCTAGTATATCCTTTCAGATATACATAGAAATTTCTCATTGCTGTGAAAGAGACTTGATCTTATGGCACTTTCTAGGGGCGGTCTCGCTGGTGGAATAAAGGAGTCCCACATTAGCATGTGGGTGGTGATTATTGTGGGCGCCACCAGCATTCACACACACATCCATCCAGTAACACCTCAATAATTATTAGTTTAGTTTAGTGTTTGATTAAACCATACTTCTCCAATTTTGCTTTTTGCATTTTGAGGTCAATAGAAAACTCTAATGCACATGGAATTCTTGGAACTTATTATGCATATTCTTTTATGTGAAGCTTCACATGACGAAACCTAACAGCACATGATTTGTTTAAAAGGAAAAAAGGGCCAATCATTGACCGTAGTATGCCACAATTCAACTTTTCTTAATCTTTCATTTTCTAAACATTTTTTCTGCATCACTTTTTAGAAGTATTTGAAAAGGTATATGGTATCATGCATGTGATGTGTTTTAAGGATAAATGTTAAAGTCTCATATTGAAGATATTTAGATTAATTAAAAAGTAGGGTTAATTAAGTTTTTAGTCCCTGTAAAATTGAAAATTTTGGTTTTAGTCTCTCAGTGAAATTTTTAGTCCCTGTAAAATTTTGAAGTTTGATTTTGGTCATTGTGGATGGCTGAGGTTAACGGTGATGACATGACCGTTATTAGGCGTTGACGTGGCGTGCCACGTGGGATAGCAAAATTTTTTTTTTAATTCCAGTGAAACCAAGTCGGGTCATAGGCTAATTTTTTTTTTAATTCCAGGCTATCCCACGTAGCATATGATGTGGCATGCCACGTCAGCGCCTACTAATGGCCATGTCATCACCGTTAACCTCAGTTATCCATAGGGACCAAAATCAAACTTCAAAATTTTACAGGGACTAAAATTTTTACTGAGGGACTAAAACCAAACTTTTCAATATTACAAGGGCTAAAAACTTAATTAACCCCAAAAAGTATATATTTTGGAAGACTCATAAATCCATTGTCTTAAAGTTTTCAGTCAACATGTGGTGTTTAACTCACTTTTGTGATGTTGGAACCAATTAAGTATAAAATAGTCAACGTGGATATAATTATATAAATTAGCAGGAAAAAAAAAGAGAGAAGGTACGTGTACACCAAAAAAGTGTCCACTAATTATACATTAACATTAAGTATTGATTTTCTCCCTCCTATCTATACTCTTCTTCTCTTGGCATGTCAATGGACATGCCCCTCACCAATCTTGCAAGATGGATTGGTTAATATCAAGGAAACATGCTTAAATCTGCTGTGAAAAGCTAAAATATGTTTCAATATGCTAAGGATAGAAAGTAAATGCCTTAAAGAGAGTGACATGAGAAAAGAAATGATATGATAAAAGAATGGAAAGTAAAGAAAAGATATGAAGAAAGAACAAGAGAGCTTCGGCAAATTTTTACGAAATTGTTACATAAGTTGAATATTACAAATGAGATATGGAGAATCATGTCAAGAACGAGAATACGATGTCCACCCCCAGCTTGCCACAAGGGCATCCCCTCACCACTCTATATGTATGGATGGTCACTTTATATATATATATATATATATATATATATATATATATATATGCTAAATACATCTGTGGTTCGCTACCACCTCTGACATATGCTCTGCCTGGAAAAGAATAGGAATACGGAAATGGAGCAGGGTGTACACGGAGACACGGGGATGACGATCCTACCGGGTACATGGGGGAAAGGACAAGAAGGATGCTGCCCCAATGGAGATACCAGACAGGGCCTCCCGGATTCCCTTCATGCATGATATATGTGTTATGTGTGTATAATAGATATATGAATATATGTATATGTATGTAGATATAGCGATTGAAATAAGCCATAAGGTTACAAGAGGACACAATCCAATGTCGTAATACTCAAACGAATAGGTTTTAGAAAGCACGAAGACCCTATACGTAATCGAAGATTAGAATTCCCCTGTCAATTAGTTAATTAGATAAAGCTGCTCAGGACTAATACAGATTTAAAAAATGAAGTATGGCCTTTAGTTTTTAATTATTTTATCACCTAAAGATCTCCTGAGTGGCTTAGACCATAAGTAAATATAAAGAAAAGATCATTCCCAACAGGATTCCCATTGAGGGCGCAAGTCCTCACCCCCA
This sequence comes from Nissolia schottii, assembly GCA_003254905.1. Taxonomy (NCBI): domain Eukaryota; kingdom Viridiplantae; phylum Streptophyta; class Magnoliopsida; order Fabales; family Fabaceae; genus Nissolia; species Nissolia schottii. Next base: position 504,975 of record QANU01113349.1, on the reverse strand, counting down.
TTTATTTATGGTCCAGGATAACAAAGAAATGATGTTGAGAAGTTGTCGAGCAGACACAACAAGAGTTTGTTTTTCTCTTCCTTTACTCTTTTCATTACTGCAAGTTTAATTTAATATGGTTATTCTTAATGATTTCATCTTTGTTGGTTTATTCCATTGCAATTAATATTTAAATGCATGAAAATACACAATTTCATAATGTTGGATTAAGTTTTCAAACATCCAATTCATCCCCTCTTAGGTGTTGGTTGTCTGTCACATTGTTAACATTAAACGTGTTTTAGGAATATGTAAAAGTTTCTCCTGTATATGACATGGATTTTAGGTAGCTTTTGGTTCTTGTCGTGGGACAAAGTCAATGGGATAGTAGAGACACGTCTCACGTGCCCTTCTTTTTTAAGGTACAACAGTCAAATTAAAAGATTTTCTCAAGAAATATCTCATGTGTCCATCTTTTTTGAATGAATAGAAATTAACTTTAAAAATTCCCTTAAGACAAGGACATTTTACGGTTTTGTCTCGGTCACCTTCTCCAAAGATGTTTTTTTCCCAAATGCCTCATCTGTCTCGAGATAGGAACCAAATGCTACCTCGAGACACTTATTAAGGAATCAAGAATAGAAATTGTTGAAGCGTCCAATGTATCCAATGTGTTGAATAACAAGTAACCAAAGAGGGATAAACAATGGACGGTGTGTATCTTTATATTTCTTATTGTGTTTCTAAGTATGTTAAACATACAAGAAGATGGGCTCATTTACATGATAATTGATAAAAATAAAATCAAGACATAATGATAGAAATCAATTTAAATTAATCTAATATATTATTTATTTCTTATACTTCCCCTCAAGATTAGCTTTAAGCTTGCTACAACTAAACAAAGGTTATGGGAGGTAGAATGGAGCAACAATGTGTACTAGACGGATACATAGCCGCAATAGGGACTAGACAGAGACGGAGCGATAATGGTGGCTGCACATAGGTAGTAGAGCGACAACAAGGCCTACACGGAGGTAGCAATGACAACAGGGGTTGTATCTAAGGAGTAACAACAATAGGGATTGCATTGGAGGCTGTAGAGATTGCACGGAAACAGCAATGACAATGGGATCTAAGCAAAGGCAACAACTACAGCGGGGTTTGCATGGAGGCAACAACGACAACAAGGATTGTATAGATGCAGAAACAACAATGAGGACTTCACACAGACAACAATCATGACTGATCTACATGACAAAAGTAATAAGGTTTGCACAGAGACAGACAACGAGTTTGATACCATATTTAATGACCATAGCCAAAGATGGATAAAGAATGAACAATGTCTATATTTATATTTCATAATGTGTGTATGAGTGTGTTATATGTACAATGCAATATGCTTTAATATCAATCTAAATTCATCTCAGATATTATTTATTTTTAACCCAATACATTGAAATTTTACAAATCTTTTTTTTTTCGTGCAAATAAGAATTGAAGAATTATAACATAAAATACGCTTTAATTATTACTACGAAAAATAATAATTAAAAAAATCTAATTCTAGTGGCTTAAAAATTAAATGACCTAATTCTCTACTACGTTTAGGTTAAATATGTTAAAGGTGTTTGGGGTAAATAAATTAAGGGTTAAGCCCACTGGTATTTTTAGGATATTTATTAAGAGACTTAAAATTGAATATTTTGTCATTTTTAAAACTTTCAATGAATTAAAATATTTCATTTTTTTCTTTTTCCAATATAAATTTACCCCTTTTTAATTTTTTAAAGGGTACTCGTTAACGAAACCTATAAATAAATTTCACATTTTTAAATTATATCAATGATCTCAAATTTAGAATTGAGTTATATTCACACTAAAGCTTGGTTTGATAATTTTTTTAAGATGATGCTTCTACTCTCAAAAAGTATAAGTAAGTTTTTTTGTATTTGGTAAATAAAAAATTGAAGTGCTTTTACGGTTGGCTTTTAAAAGTAAGAGAGTATTCTTAAGAATTCTCATAAATAGTTTTACAGAGCTAACACGTGCTCTCTAAATGTCAAAATACTAATATATATCCTTATAATTTAATTGTCATTATTCTTATTTTTAATGTTTATGTTTATTATAGTAATTTTAGATACAAAGAATACATTTAAAACATGTTTAACAAACAATGCTCCTATATGTTAGGGGGAATGATGCCCTAAGTAGTTTACGGCAGACCAATTTAATTTAGTCATAATTTCAAACTGTGGTTAAATACGTTTTAAAAGTGTGGCTAGATGAGTTGGGTTAAAATTGAGAATACATTTAGCTATGTTTCTAAAAAATATTTAATCACAATTTAAAAATGTAGTTAAATGAAATGACAATAATAAAGGGAGATGAGAGAGGATAAAATTGAGAATGCATTTAACAACACTTAATCACTTGATGAATCATTTTCCTCACATATAAGGTACAACTTAAAAAAATTTTACTCCTATAACTTTTATTTACGCAGAACTACTTGTTTTTTTAATTTTTTACCTAATAAGATTGCTATGGCATTTTGAGATGAGCTTTTAAAAATCCAAACGAACTCTGTTGCTCTAAAAAATAACCACTGGCATTGCCAAACAAAGCCTAAGTGAGCACCCTTATGTATAATTTCTGCAAATTTATGTGAATGACGATAAGGTTAGTAGAAAAACAGCACATTCAGAATCTGTACGGCGGGATTTATTTCCTCGTGTTTGAAGTATCAGCGCTAATTTAAGTGCTCTCTGAGTTCCGCACACACGACACAAGTGCAACACTCCCTCTCCTCTCTTTATCTGAGTTCTGAAGAAATGGCAGCCACTCTCAAGGCTCCTACTCCCTCTTCCTTTAGCTGCTTGCTCGCTCAACGCCCCAAACCAACCATTTCCTGCTCCCATTCTTTCAAGGTAGTCGCTCCCACTCTCTCTTTTCTCTGCCTTTAACACTTTTACTAAGCTCTTAGGAGATAATGGTTTTCTGGGTGTGTTATTGGAAGAAAATAAAACACGAGCCTTTTTAATTCGTGTGTTCGGTGCGTTTGAGAATTGCAGTTTAAGAGGCAGTACACGAGCGTCATGATAGTGCCGACGGGGATTGGAGCTTCTATTGGTGGATACGCCGGAGACGCTTTGGCGGTGGCTCGCGCTCTCTCCTCCGTTGTCGATTGCCTCATCACTCACCCTAATGTATGTAATTGTAATTACCAACCCCCTTTCATCCTTCGTTGGTGCCCTTTCTGCTAGTATCAAATTACGAACCAGCCTTGCTGTTTTCATATCCATAAGATAGATTAGATATTATCTAAGAATTTAATTTTGATGAGTTATTATACATGAAGAATTTTGAGGCATCGAAGTTACTCACTTTTTATCTAATTAACAAAATCTCCGATTTGCTCCTTGAGCAAAATATTGAAGATATTCTCTTTATATTTACGGTCCCTCAACAAAATATCGAGGGACGGAGTAATCCATCTGGATTTAAAAGTCCATTCGAGGTCCCTTACTATTCCAAAGGTAAGACACTTTGGTCCCTACACACGCAATATATGATCCGCTGATTTTGCATGGTTAGAGATCAAAGTGTCCTGTTTCTCATGTTTAAGGACCAAGGTGTCCTGCATTCTAAAGAGGGACTTCGAGTGGACTTTAAAAGTCTTGAGGAACCACTTTGTCCCTCAATATTATGGTCGATGACCAAATTAGGTATTTACTCTATATAATTTTAATTACTTTAAAGTTCAGATTAGATTATTTGATGGTCTCCCTAATAGTAGTATGTGGTTCACTAGACTGATTATGATAAATGAATGCATGTTTATTTTTCTTGGTTGTTTTGACTTGTCAAATTCTGCAGGTGCTTAATGCAGCAATGCTATACTGGCCCATGCCTAATACTTTATATGTTGAAGGTTATGCTCTTGACCGCTTTGCAGAAGGGTTATGGGCCTTACAACCTGTTCACCAGAACAGGGTATGATTCTAATATATATTCTCGGTGCTGCATCTTTAACTAGTTTGTGTCATGCAGTGTTATACAACTTAAAGGTGCTATTTTTTTTAATTATTTTCTATTCGGTGTATTGCAGGTGGGAATAGTTCTAGATGCTGGAATAGAGGAAGAGCTCCGGATTCGCCAGTTACAAGTAGCCGATGCTGCGAGGGCTTCTCTTGGATTACCTGTTGTTGAATATATTGTCACAGACACTCCACTAGAGGTATCCAGTATATTCATATTTTAACCAGCATAATGAAATGTAAAACATCCTATATTTTCAGTGAGTTTTCCTTGTACTATGGACAGACCTTTGTGTGAAGTAATATAGACTGCACAACTTATGATTCAGTTCTTTGTGACTCCCATTGATCTCAGTTTAATTAGCTTGTATTTATATAAAGTATGTGATGTCCCACAAAACAAGTAATTAGCCATTTTGTCTCTGTTACAACCACTTTTGTTGCACCAAGAGGAAGTGAAATTTTCTGGATGTATCTT
>QANU01113349.1:478982-499430 GCA_003254905.1 Nissolia schottii | reverse complement strand
GATTTGATCTTTGGTGGTTCAATGATGTTAGAATTTGGTAACTGCCACATGTTTGAACTAAATGTTACAAAGCTACCTGAGGTCCACATGGAGTCCCATCAAATCTGAATTTTATTTAACTTAGCTTCATTTTCTTTTTTACTGTTAATTTAATGAGTATAAGGTAGAAGAAGTAGCAGCCAAAATTAAAAGGATCTAGAAGATTGTTTTAGAGAGAGAGAGAGAGAGAGAGAGTTAACTGTTTATGATACCAATTTAGCTAACTTGGCTTGAAGTTGGAGACAATGTAACTAGTTTGGATGAAATGCCATATGTCCTTTTATCTTTTGCATTCCATGGAAAACAAACTAGACACTCCCCTATGCTGAAAATTCAAATGTACAGTACTTGATAATAACTTGCATGAAACATGCTTGGGTACTGATCCAAAATCGATTTCTAATGCTGTTTAATTCACAAATGAGTTCAAGAAAATAGGAACTGTTTAATAAGGTTAACTGCGATGTCAATGCAGCATGCCACCTTATTACCTGCATAGCCTAGATCTAGGCAGGACGAGACATATTTACACTTGTATTGCATAGTTTCCTGAATTACTATGATTTTTTATAATGCTCGGAATTCAATCTCGGAAGATTTGTGTATGATATAAGTTATTATATAAGTTACCATGAGAGAACATGAGACAAAATTGTAGATTTGTGGTCTATAATTATTCGATTGTAAAATTTTGATTTTCGAGTGAGTTTACAAGTATGCAGCTTTATGCAAGATTAACAATTTATATGCAGAAGTTTCTTGAGCTAGAATTTTGCTCCTATCTACTATTTCATAAGAGAATAAGAAATCATGTGGTTTAGTGTATTTCCTGAACTCAACATGTGATAATGCAAGTGCAGAACTAATAATTATGGAGTCATTAAATTTGGGCTAAATAAGATAACCGTTTACTGTTTCAGGTGACTCAAGTACATAGCTGAGCTAACCAATTCATTGTAGTCTGACAGTATTGTCACTATTTTCCCCCCTGCATACTTGTGTATCAAATTGTCTGCCATTTCTTCATGTGTATGCTTGCACTGTATGAGATGGAAACAAAGTTTCAGAAGTTAGTATCTTAGACACGACACATCTCGCTGAGTCACTGTGTTGGTTAAACTCACTCACACTTTGGGGTTTTCATTTTCTGGAAAATGTTGCTAGCAAGTTATGGTTGATATATTTTCTACCTGTTTCAGTTTTCATGCTGAGTTTTTGCATGCCACATAATAAGTAGATAATATATTTTGAAAATAAGCATGTCTTAAGTGAGTTGCTTATACCTGTAAATTAATGTGAGTGGAGGTATTGTTAAAATAAGGAATGCTGATGTAATATTGACGTTGTAACAACTAAAAGGCTAAGAAATTGTAGGTAGTTCACATAGTTCAGAATGTCGAATGCTAGTTGACACCTAGGTGTTTAAGATAACTATTACCCTTAGCTGCTCTAGAGAATTTGATTTACAGTTAGGATTGGAACTTTCTAATTTGTGTGACTATAATTCCAGTAGTGATGAATTAAAATAAATTTGATTTGGTAAACTTCTTGAATAGAAATTCTAGTTCTATGAAAAAAGCAAGTAGTGGATTAGAACAAAAATGAAAATTCCCCTGAATGCGTCATCAACAAATTAAGCCTTAAATCAGTTGCATGGATTGAGCTCTATAGGAGACCAACCTTTCAATGAATCCATCAAGCATGAGCTTCTCTTTCATGGTTTATGCTTAAATTTTCTTTAGCCATAGTCTACCCCTTAATAAGAGTACCATTTAGTCTTAGTGTAAATCAATTAAATGGCTGAAAATGTTATACTTCTAGAATATGTTTGTTTTGGCATTGTATTTGATAAATTCATTAAAATGATTTTGTTCCCATTATAGTTTCACTCTACAGTTATAAGACCTGCAATGGGTATAGGACAGAATGTTTGCAGTAAAAAGTGAACAAGAGTATAAGCTCAATGTCACATAAACGAAAATATTATGTCGGATGAGCCAGGACACCAGAAAATATATGATTAAGAACAACTGCTTGGAGAGCAAGTTTGGGTAGCATCTATTGTAGACAAGGTTGTTAAACTCACGAGATTACCTAAACTCATGGAGCATAGGTAAACTCGAATTGTAAACTCGTAAGAGTTTACTTATTATAAAAATATCAATAAAAATATTTATAATAAATTAATATAATAGACGAAAATTATAGCAAAGCAAACTATAAGTCAAAATTTTATTTTCAAGTCATAATTAGGCAAACACAAGTCATAAAATACAACAAATAAATTAAAATTGCATAAAAAATAACATATCAAAACTTCATAATGTTATAAATCAACCTAACATAAGTCAATATGTCAAGATATTATATTTAAAAATCTTAATTAAGAGTGATCTTTGAAAAATATTGTGTCATTTGGAGCTTGAGTGGCTAAATTTTAAGTAAAATGGTGAACTCGTGAGTTTATCCTGAGTTTACCCGAATTTATTGGAGTTTATCTTAGATTCACCCGAGTTTACTTAGATTCGAGTTGCTAAGTGAGTTAGCTTGATTTTGAGAACTAAATTCATACGAGTTTAAGAGTTAACTCGAGAGTTTGATATTCATGATTATAGATAAATTGGTAGAATCTTGTCTTAGGTAGTCTGGTCTTGTGAGGAGAAAATATGTAGAAGATCTTGTAAGAAGAGTAAATCAGATAGAGGTAGCGTAATGGTTAGAGGTAGAGGGAGGCAATGAATTACAACTATAAGGCGAAAACATTAAGAATGACATGATATGAGAGGAGACAATAGCTTAGTTTGATATATGTAGCTAACTTCGCCTAGTGGAAAAATGCTTGTTTGTTATTGTTATATAAATTATATATTTTGCATCCTCTGCAATTTTTGCATGGGTAATAATATTTGCGTTTAACTTACCCTTGTCAAATAGATTGGTTACACCTTCCTTCCATGTGTGCTTGCTGGCCTAAGTAATGCTCCACAGTACTTGGTCAAGAACTTTGAATCCATGGAGAAGGGTTGCATATTGGGAAGTGAGGTGGATTCTGTAATTCTTCCCAAAGATGCTTGTGGAGGGGATGGAACTCTTGCTTTTGCAAGAAGTAAGAAAAATAAGGTATAACAAATGTAATTGTTTTTTTCCCCCTTTCTTTTCATCTTTCTTAATTTTTTATTTGATATGCAAGAACAACAGTTATTGCCTGATAGCAGTTAGCATTCTTCCATTCAGCATTGTCTCACCAGCAATTTCTACGATAATATTGTTTAATTATGACAGTGAATTGTTTTTTTTTTTTTTCCTTTCTTGCAGCCACTTCTAATTACTGTGGAAGAAAATGAAACTGTTCTCAATGATACTGCAGATAAACTTGGATTAGAAGTGGTGAGCAATTTTTTTTTCCTTTTCATTTTATACATCCATTAATTAGTTTTGTCGTTTCAACGATGATTTTTTATCCACTTGAATCCAAATTCCCGAGAAATGAACCGGCAAAAGTTCCACTGATTATAATTTGCAATATTCTCACTAACTAAAAAAACGGGGGAATGTATAGACAAAAGTGAAGACATATAAATATACTAGCCAGAACATATAATATTACCATTTTATGTCACTCAAGAACTAGTTTTTGCATTGATGCATATCTAAATTAAGACAAGCACAGTCTATACACTCCTTCACTGCTCTTCATTTGAAATGAAAGTGTTTTGGTTAATGAAATTACCTCTTCTGCAGCTACAAGTCTCAAATTATTGGGAGGCCATTGGAGTTGTTGCAGGTCACAAGGCAGGGATAGATCCATTTTCACTTAGACGAAATAAAATTCATAACATTGGTTGTACTTCTCTTATGCATGTCAATGGTCACCCCATTTCAAGAGAAAGAGTTACCTCCTGCTTAAACATTTGAGAGTTCAAATGGTAGTAGTATACAAGTTATTTCTACTTCCCCACCGCTCCATAAAGGCTCCTCAACATTTCTACGCGCAATAGTGGGTTGCCTTGTACTAGGAGACTTTTGTCCATTAAGCCTATCTACAGCCTTTCTTTGGTTTTGGTTGGACTTCCCATAGTTAGATTTTTGTCACTCACTTGATGATTTTTATTGGGTCCCCACGAGTGACTTCCTTATGGATTTTTCCCAATTTGGTTGCCATAGGTATGGCGTAATATCCATTCTGTTGAGGATTTTTTTTGTGCCTTTGAGATGTTAGAATTTGAATTCAAATTCTCCATCATCATAGCTGACTCATTAGTTTCCAATTCAACAACATTCACATCCTCCGCTTCCTCAACACACACACTTAAAATGTCAAACCTAGATCTATTTTTTCGTTTCACATTTTTCTCATTCACCAACTGAGATTGGTTCAATCTACTCTAATTAAGCTTACTAGGATCTTACTCATTATTTTTCTTCCTATCAAACGTGATACGTTTTCTTTGCATACCTCCACGACCCAAATTTTGGGTTTACAATTTCCTGATTCTAATAAATCAATCCCTTATTTTTTGGGATGCCATGGCTTCCCTAAGGATCATTGGCTTCCGCCATGGCTTGCAAAATTTGACCTTTCTCCGACGAGCTGTCCCTCCCATTCACCGTTTCTTGAGTAGAAGCTACCATGTGAGCATTTGGCATTGTTATAGGACCTTCATTACAAACATCTTGCTTGTGGTCATACCTTCCACAGTTTAAGTAGATCATATGAAGGCCTTCGTACTCAAGATTCAGCTCCATGCCTCAGACCTTGATTTTTGGCACAAGCCTCTTTGTAATATCAATTTCAACACGTGTCCTAACGAACTTTCCCCAAGAGTGGAAGGGCGTTAGTTTATCAATCTTGAGCACGGTGCTTAATTTGTCTCCTACCCACCACAAGAACTTGCGATAGTACAACTCAAAATCAAGTTCTACTATTTGTACCCATACCAGAATTTTCTTAACAGTACAATCGCCTCGTAAAAAAAAAGGAATCTAATGTTGCACAATGATATAGTGGTCTACAACGATCCATGGCCCTCTGTATAACGCATAGCTATAATCCTTTTTATTCTCGAAGTGCACTAGAAAATAATCATGGCACATATCAATGATGCTAATATTCCCCTTCAACGCCCATTCAAGTCGAAGTTTAAATTCCAAGATATAACTAACAGTTTTTCCCATCACTTTAATAACCACTGAGTTAACCCAATTGGCACCATTCTCTAAGTTCCTCATTTGGGACAAATATATTCGGACAAAGATCATACTCATCCTTATCCTCATTACCCTTGTGCATATTTTCTTGTGCCTTAAAATCGTACCAATTGTCTTCTAGGTTAGGACTATCCTCCTCCTCCGAGGTGATTTTCGGATCCACATGCATTGGCTTCATGAGAGCATTTTTGTATAGAATCACTCTCTTTTATACCTCCGATTGCTCCACAACTATCTTGGCTATTGTTTTGACTTTTTTTTGTATTGTAGACGACGATATCTTCTTCTTGCCTTGATATTGTCCCATCACTTTCAACCTAGACGACACTCATCACTCTAGAGCCTATAAAAACCGCTTCATTAAAAATCTCTATCAAAAAAACCCTATTGAAAAAAAATTGATAAGGAAAAGAGTGCGAATTTTCATAAACTACTTATATATGGAGGTTATTTAGATACAACCTTAGCTAGAGATCGAACAAAACACTAAACCAAGAGCACCCTGCTGAAAGACCTTAAACGGTTGCCTAAGAAGTACCAGTAAAGGAACCCCTATGCTAGTGCGTGATCTCCCTATACGCGAGAGAAGAAACTCAAAAACCTAGCCCTAGCAAAGCCCTTTCTCACCACCTCCTCATTTGATTAGACATGCATTTCTATTAATAGAAAATATTTGTACGAGAGATGCATAATTTTAAATTTATGCGTAACTCATATTAACACAATTTTTGTATTATGTTCACATTTATTTGTTATTGTTGTGACGGAAATATAACTATAAACCATAAAATGTAACATTAATCTTAAATGAAAAATTAGATATTGCCGTCACATTAAAATTAAATAATAAATAAAGATAAGAACGAAATTCTTTAATGCCTATTCTTTTTTTGGACAAAATACTAGTTTCATCAGTATTTTTATGTCATAAATAATAAAAAAACTAATTTTATGTACTCATATTTAAAGGCAAATAATTAAAAATGCAAGAAAGTGTTAAATGATAGTAAAAGTATTTTATATTATCACGTGAATTCATAAAAATTAATTTCAATGATAAATATGATTTTTTAAAATTAATTATTTGTTACATGGCTTTTCCACTTGCTTTATATTAGTTAGTACTTCTAGGGGGTTCTCTCTTCTCTTGTAGCTGCAAAGTTAAAAATCTCAAGTCGGAGAGAAGTTGCCATTTCCCGGGTTTTAGGTTTCTAGGGTTTTTCATTGTCGCCACAGCACAGTGTTCGCATCAACCAGAAGCCAAGCGAAGCGAAGCGATGGGGTTCAACATGCAGTCGTATGGGATACAATCCATGCTCAAGGAGGGGCACAAGCACCTCTCCGGCCTCGACGAAGCCGTACTCAAGAACATCGACGCCTGCAAGCAGCTTTCCACCATCACCCGCACCTCTCTCGGCCCCAATGGTAACCCTAACAGTTCCTACCCATTCCGTCTTCTATGTCATCGATCTCTCTCTCCCCCTCCCCCTTTCTCTCAACCTTTTCATTCCATGATTTTAGATTCGAGTGTTCAAAATCGTGCGCGTTACTAGATTTACACTGTTGGTACTGTGGTCCATTACTCTGTTATATCTTATTTTCATTTTTATTCTTGATTTCTTCTTCTTCTTCTTCTTCTTCTTCTTCTTAACTTCAGGCATGAATAAGATGGTTATAAATCATTTGGACAAGCTATTTGTCACGAACGATGCCGCCACCATTGTGAACGAACTTGAGGTTCAGCATCCTGCTGCCAAGATTTTGGTTCTGGCTGGGAAGGCTCAACAAGAGGAGATTGGGGACGCTGCGAATCTGACGATATCGTTCGCTGGGGAGCTCCTGCAGGGCGCGGAGGAACTTATCAGGACGGGTCTTCACCCCAGTGAGATCATCAGTGGCTACACTAAGGCAATCAATAAGGTTTGTCAGTTCTCTCATGAGAGATCCCTTTAGGTTATGTTTGGATGGGCTGCATTGGACGATAAACGGCAAGAAAGAATTATCTTTTTCGGTTTCTAAATGGGGAGATTTATAAAATGCTTATACAAATTGATAGGGGATTATGCATTATTAGCTCTCAGTGTGATGCATATGTGCATTGTTTTGCTAGGAATATAAGCCATTGTTGATTATACAGTAAGATCAGCTTTTGTCATTTGCATATAAGGTTCACATAGCCACATACAAGATCTTTTTCTTTTTGACTTCTGAATTATTCAAAGATTACGGTGGGTACTTGAACAACATTTTGTTGGCAGTCTTTTTCGTCTATGATTTTTTGTTCAGAGTATACAGAACACTGATTAAATTTGGTTTGGATTTTGAATGTGCAATTGTACGGAAAGTAGCTAATGTCTTTTCTGGAGTGAACTGCTTTTATTGTCATTCATACACTGCCTCTATTGTAAAAACGAATATTGAGTCCCCCCCCCCGGGGTTTGGGACCTGCTAGAATACTTCTATATCTGAAATGCTGCTGGAGATGATTCTTGTTTCAGTTTCTAATCTTAATTGCATTTTAGTTCATCCTAACATCCCCATCTAAACTTGCCCTTGTGAACCTTAAGTAACTCATTTTAAAATGCTATGCTACTCTAGACAGTTGAAGTATTGGATGAACTGGTTGAGAATGGTTCAGAGACTATGGATGTCCGTGATAAGAAGCAAGTTATTTCTCGAATGAAAGCAGCAGTTGCTAGCAAGCAATTTGGTCAAGAAGATACTATATGCTCGCTTGTTGCCGATGTGAGTATATCCTGATTACCCTGGTTTTTTAAGGGGGAAAAAGTGCTTTGTTAGTGTATTACTGGACATTCTAACTTCTGATTGGAAAATACAGGGGTGCATCCAAGTGTGTCCCAAAAACCCTGCAAACTTTAATGTGGACAATGTCCGTGTTGCAAAGCTCTTGGGAGGGGGCTTGCATAACAGTACTGTTGTTCGCGGAATGGTTTTGAAGAGTGATGCTGTTGGGACCATTAAGAGAATCGAAAATGCCAAGGTTAGCCTTCTGTACAATTTGGGACTTTTGAGGTTTAATTGGAGAGTCTATTATTTGAGGCTTAAATTTGTTTTATGATCTATATTTTTGGTTTATTATTCTCAAATCTTTCTATTGAATTAATGTTATGTCATCCATGTTGACATACTGTAGTTCAGTTGTGAAGCTCAATAACTTCAAAGAGTTATTTGTGCTCTCTCTCTCTCTCTTTCTCTCTCTCTCTCTCATTTTTCATATTTTTCTATTATCAGGGAATAAGATCTGTTGCTCTTTTGGTTTAATTTGATAAGAATTCAATACAGTAATTCATTTTTTTCTCTCTCTCAAATTGCAATGTTATGCTATTAATTGATTTCATACTGTCAAGAACTGACGTCTTGTGTCAACGCTGTTTTAGGTTGCTGTGTTTGCTGGTGGTGTTGATACGACTGCAACTGAAACCAAAGGAACTGTCCTCATACATACAGCAGAGCAGGTACATCAAAATGAATATCGTTTTGACACCGTCTTTTCTTTTTTATGTTTTATAGGGTTGTAACATCTATTTATTGTTTGAGTGCGCGGATGCCTATTGATTTGTGTTTGGTCCAAGGTATGTATACCATTTGGGTTTTCATGGGAATGGACCATTTTGGTCCAATGTTACTATGATTGCTATATATTCACTAATCTTCTAAACCATGGGAATGGATCCTCTCAAGTGAGTTTCTTGTCATGTGTGGTCAAGTGAGTTTCTTCTCATATGGGTCCCACATCCTCAATTAATGGTGAGAGATCACGCTAGACCTCATATGACAAGAAAATCACATGAGAGGACCCACTCCCTCTAAACCATTGTCATTGTTCATTTTATCAAAGTTTACACCCACCAATTGTTTTTCAATGATCTAAGTTTTTCAATGATTTAAACAAGGTTGCCAAAGTTCTGTCTTCATTTGATGTTTTCTGAATGGATATGCTTCATTATCTCTGCATATTCTGCTAAGTATCAAAATCGGTATATGTCTGTATTGCCTTGATCATTTGTTGATTCAAGTTGACAAGTACTTAAGAACACAAGATGCTGTGTTTTTTCAGCTTTATGAATGAATCACCCTAATAATTGAGATAGTAAAAGCATATTTGAGGGCAATGTTCTGCTTCTATGTATATAAACTTCATTTAAATTCTACAAATTGAGGTCCTTCACATTGACTTTAAGTTTGATATCATGACCTATCATTCTTCTTTAATACATCCTAGCATGGGGTTCCTCATATTGTGCCTTTATTTACTCCTTAAGCTGTTGCACCAAACCATTGCTTAGTGGGTTTTTGCTGTAAATATTTTGCTAGGTTTTCTGTTTCCAAATTGATTTTTTAACTACTCATGTCATCAATTTTCAATTGTTTCTTGCTGGGTAAAGCAATGGCTTCATTCATTACCTGATGCTGTACCAGTGTTTTTGAGATTTGATAGGCAAGATTTTCCTTTTGTAACTTACACTTTAGACAATTTACTTTTATGTTTTGCATTTTTAATTACTTGTAAGACTTGTGTTTTGGTCTTTTGCTAATCAGATCATTTTTTATTTTTATAGCTGGAAAATTACTCAAAAACTGAAGAGGCCAAAGTAGAGGAGCTCATCAAGGGAGTTGCAGATTCTGGTGCCAAAGTGATAGTCAGCGGAGGATCAGTAGGGGAGATGGCTTTGCATTTTTGCGAGCGATACAAGTGTGTGGATCATATCCTTTCAGCTGTTTAAATTGTCTCTTGCTAATATGCATAAAAAAATTGATGATAACATTGTTATTATATCAATTGACATTGTTATTATATCAATTTGAAAACGTGCTTAGCATAGATTGTTTTCTAATTTTAAATTCCTGCTCGTAGGCTTATGGTTCTGAAAATCAGTTCAAAGTTTGAACTACGGCGATTTTGCCGGACAACGGGTTCTGTTGCTCTGGTGCGTCTCTTGCTTCTTTGGCTGCATTGAGAAACTTTTGTATTTTCTTTCTAACCCATGTTGTTTCCCTGCAACAGCTAAAACTTTGCCAACCAAGCCCAGATGATCTTGGATATGCTGATTCTGTTTCGGTTGAGGAAATCGGTGGTGTCAGAGTATGTGACGGGATTGTTTGTGATTGTTCGTTTTCTTGATTCCTTGTCACTTTAGTTTTCCCCTCATTTTAACTTCTGGAATTTGTTTTTCTCTTGTTTTTTATTATGATCTGCAGGTGACCATTGTGAAAAATGAAGGTGGTGGAAATTCTGTGTCCACTGTTGTTTTACGAGGAAGTACCGATAGTATACTAGATGATCTTGAAAGAGCAGTTGATGATGGGGTGAACACTTACAAGGTATTTTCTGATGTTGCATACTTTCATAAGAAGTTGAATGTAATTTTCCCCTGCTAATCTTGTTAAAAATAGGGCCTATCCAACTGTAAGAATTGTTATTGCATCTGTTTGGATTATACTTTAGAAGGAATTTTGTTTTTAAAATAATTGTAGCTAATTGTAATTCTGAACACTGATTAGTCTTTTCCCTGCAATTATTTTTCAGGCCATGTGCAGGGATAGCCGAATTGTACCCGGAGCTGCAGCAACTGAAATTGAGTTGGCTAAAAGGGTGAAGGAATTTTCCTTCACGGAGATAGGGTATTTTGCGTTTCCCTTTAAGCTTTCAACACAAAAGAAACGGGTTTACTTGCTTGTGGATACACATTATATGTATATGTTATTTATGCATACATATTCCTTAGTGTTTGGTTTTTTCTTTAATTTTTTCTAATTAAACTGGCGGAGTCTAGTTTATTTATTGCATATGGTTGTCATTGTTCTTCACTCTTGAGTAGGCATGTGGGTCTAATGGATATCCGAATGTTTCTGAGCTTATACCTCACTAATTGTTTGCATCATGGATAGTTAAGCATTAGCAGATATCTTCCATTTTTTATAATCTTTATGCTACAATGTTATGGATCAACCTAAACTAGTACTGATTCTATAGAACGTGATAGGAACCCCAAAGTCTACAAAATGTTTGTGAGGAAGGGGAAAGCAAAATGGCCAGGCTCAACAGGAAATTTAGCCGGAATACGACTGAATGTTTAGGGAATATGAAATTAGTTATGCTGAGTAGGCAACTGGAGATAGAACTGAGGATTTTGTGAAATTTGGGGCTGTGACCCATGTGTGTGTGGGGCAGGGCATGGGTAGGGGATTAGGAAAATTTTGAGTAAGGATTAGGAGGGTGAAGTTACCCTATAGTCCCTGACTTGTTCTTTGTTTTCTATTACATTTTCTGCATTTCTACTTGGATTTCTTACTGTTTCTGGTTGAGACTGATTTTCCGCACTGGAAATCAGTCTCTGTTGCTAATGTAAGAGGTATTCGAGTATTCTTATTTTTTGGTACTGGTTCTAGTATTCTTATTTTTTTGGTACCGGTTCTAACAGAATGACATGGCTATTTATTTGTATAGAGGCTTTTAACTATGCCTTTGCATTGACCTTACTTCAAATGAAGTACACAGAACAGAGGCACTTTTGTTGACCATATGAAGAGTTGTTAAATGTGGATTAGTAAAGATTTATGTGATTATTTAAACTTTGACTTCAGCCATAAAACTCATGCTGCCAATATTTTGTGTCTAGTCATCTTGATCATGACATGGTTCAATTGCATTCAGTCTTCTGTTTTCTGATTTTGCAATTTTATTTGTTTGGCTTTTACTTGCCCTTTGGGTCAATTGACCATGATTGGTAGATTTATTTTATCTTGTGCATCTCTCTTTGTTGCACAGATTTCTTTTCTGATCCCTGTCTGCTGCAGTTTATTAGGTTGTGTCAGTATCTTCTTAGTAGAGCAAATGATAATTAGTTTAGTCAGGATAGCATAAATCTACACAAATCCGGAACTGATTACAAGTTAGAGGATTTTGTTATTTAGTTAGGGCTTGGATATTTTCATCATGTTCCATATTTTACTGATTACTTTGGAAATACACGTCTGAGTGCTTCAGGACCTTTTTTTAATTTGTGTGTACTGCTTGATTTGGTAATTGAGATATGATTGGGAAGTTCTAAAGGTTTTCATTGGCTCTGCAGATTGGATCAGTATGCTATAGCAAAATTTGCTGAAAGTTTTGAAATGATTCCTAGAACTTTGGCTGAGAATGCTGGGCTAAATGCGATGGAGATCATATCCTCTCTCTATGCAGAACATGCATCTGGAAATACCAAAGTTGGCATTGATTTGGAAGAAGGCATTTGTAAGGATGCGTCAGCAATCGGTGTTTGGGATCTACATGTGACTAAGTAAATTACTTTTTTTCTAATGCATGCATGGAAATCCCCTAATTTGATCAAATAATAAACTGGCTTTTTGTTAT
This sequence comes from Nissolia schottii, assembly GCA_003254905.1. Classification (NCBI taxonomy): domain Eukaryota; kingdom Viridiplantae; phylum Streptophyta; class Magnoliopsida; order Fabales; family Fabaceae; genus Nissolia; species Nissolia schottii. The sequence goes on along the minus strand of QANU01113349.1, from coordinate 486,805 downwards.
TGGTAGTGTGAATATATCTAAATGGCCTTGTCATATAAAAAATTTGAAGATGGTTATCAAGGGCTCTTGTGATTGGTGTAGCCTTCTTTGAGCTGCTTAGATTTGAAATAATGTTGAATTAGAATTTATCTCGGTACCATCTGGAAGACTAATTTCGTCTTTGTCTTTTCTGGTCAGGCTCTTTGCTCTTAAATATGCTGCTGATGCTGCATGCACTGTGCTACGGGTGGACCAGGTAATAAATTGTGTTCAATTGTTCTTTGCTGGTTTCAGATCGCCACCCTAATAAATACCTCAGCACATTTTCCTTCTTGGCAAATGGTTGATGGTTAACAAATATATTATTATGAAGCAATATCTATAAAGTCTGGTCAGCACTATTGATGTAGATTCCTTTTTTTTGGTATCTTCTGTTTCTCGTTATTTGCTTTTTCATTTTTCTTTTTCTTTGGGTGGGGGGGGGGGGCAACTTACCAAAAATTGCAAACTGTAGTTAGAATAGTGCTAACTAATAATCTGCTGCTTGCAACTTGTTAAACGGCAACTGACCAAGAGAGTGGTTTCATGATGTATGCGATATGGTATCTCTAATAATTAAGATTAGGTTCAATGAAATTGGCAGTTTATCAAGTCCATAAGGGTTACAGACAGTTTCCCTAAATGTTAATATAGAGGTCTGGAAAGAGCAAGCTTGAGTTTGCAATTAGATTCTTTTGCACGCATAATTACTGTGGTTTTGCTATGATATTTGTTTCAATAAAATAGTGACAGCACTATTCGCACTAATGAGCAATTCTTGGGTTTTAGTCTTTCAGAAACACTGAATCCTCTGACTTTTCATTTACGTAGCCATAGTTATCGATAGCGGGCTATCGCGGCATAGCAGCGCGGTGCGGAGGGTCGCTGCCCCAGGGAGGCATGCTGCGTCGTGTTTTGCGATCGTGGCCAGATTGTGGCGCTAATCGCGGCCTCGCAGCTGCATCTGTCGAAGAAGTTCAGAGAGGATGAACCTGAACCGTAGCCATCATTTTTAAGCCAAACCCTACTTTTTTAATGTTTTATGATGAATTACCTTCCTACCCTCACTTAGGCTGCTGAGAGATCTATTTTGCCCTTCACTTAATGGCCTGAAATTTTCAATTTGCCCTCATTTTTCTATTGAAATGTCTATTTGCCCTAACTTATTCTGAAGAAATGTCTGTTGTACTCTCACTTTAAAGTCGTGTTCTCCAACCTTATCTTCTTCAACCTGTCTTGTAGACCTCTACACAGCAGCACCTTGTGAAAAACAGAGCAGCCTCTGCTCTTCTCTCTGGTGACTGCAACTCCACCGGCGATTGCTGCTGGATATTCTGGCGACCTACTTTGGCTACACCTCTCTTCTTTCTCTCTTGTTTTTGTTCCTGAACTTCTCTCTCTCTCTATGTTTTTCCTCTTCTACTCCCTCCATTGTCTCTGCTTTTCTCCCTTTCTTTTTCCTTCTTGATGACTTTCTGCCCCTTGTTTCCTCCCTTCTCTAATTTCTTTCTTATATCTGAGTCTTAGAGGCCTAGGTTTAAGTTGATTCAATATTTTATCATTTTTCCTTATGATATTTCATGTTTGTTTTACTAGTGATTTATACCATAGATTCATCTTTAGAGTATAGATTATGACTTTTATTATTAATGATAAGTATGTGTTTGTTAATATTTCATTCTTTAGCATTTGCATGTATGTATGTGGCATATATTACACAATATTTATTTAATGAAATAGCGGTCATCCCGCTCCCGCTATAGCATTTTTTGGGGTCGACTGCTTCACGCTGCTATCCGCGATTGATAACTATGTACGTAGCTAATTTTCATATGTTGTTAGTATAAATTTTTTTTTACACGTAAACGTAGTCGTTCATTTTAAGTAGTAGTTAAATGGAAGTGGACTTTTGTACTTCTACAATAATATGACTGTTTCTTGTTGCTAAATGGTTGTTTGAGGATTAACCACGGGTATGTGGTGTAGGCCTGGACCTGATATTTCACATTGCTTATAGTTTGTGATTGTATTTTCCACCCATTTTTCTCTATGCACAGATTCATTAAGATTGTATTTTGATGTTTTCAGATCATTATGGCAAAACCAGCAGGTGGCCCAAGAAGAGAGCAACCTGCTCCTGGCATGGATGAAGACTAAAATTATGAGAATTAACTGTTGCTTTAATTTTGTTTGTATCTCAACTTGTTATCCTTGACTTCAAACTTGGCCTAGGCATCTTGTTTTGTTTCGATGTCAGTAAATTTCGAATTTTGATTTTCCATGGAATACAAACTTGCAGAGGGATGTGATCTGTAAATTTTAGTCTACTGTCAGAGTGGTATTGTTTGCTGTGAGCTGATCTCTGTGCCTTGTGGAACCTTTATTTATTTTTAATAGAATTTATTTTGGAATTATGCTGACCCTAGTTGGATAGTTTGTGTTGCATGGAATACTGCATTGTTAGCACTTCAGATTCATTATTACACTAAGAGCATTCCGAAGCGCAGCAATATGGAAAACTTTTCATAACTTCTTTGGTAGAATAATGAATGATTTTTATTTTTTTTTTAAAGAAAATTGAAGTTTGATGGACAGAAGCAATTGATTCTTAATTTCTTTATACACTCACTTGTATAAGTTATTTTAGTTTGAAGTGTGAACTTATCTTTTAAAATAGGGGTTAGCAAGGATTGAACTCTTGACATTTTTTATTACAAAGGCTTTAATATAATATTAAGAATTAATTTTTTTTCAAAAGTTCAAATTAATAGGTTGAGATAATTGAATGATTTTGTGTCTCTTTACCATTACTAAGCCTAATTTGATAAATAATTTAGTAAGTATTCAAAGGAGCTTATTATTAAAACTTCTACATTAGAGATCTAACGGGTTGTGAAGTATGCTGAGTGAAGACATGAGGGACATAATGAGAAAAACACCGTAATAACAAATAATGTCTATTATTATTAGGGTAGGTTAGCGTTTATAGAGATGTAATTTGTCCATATAGAGAATGTAATTATACCCATTTAGCCTTATTTCACTAAACTTCATGTGAGGTCAGTAATTTACCCTTTAATATATTATTGTGTAATTATACACTTACATATTTTTTTTAAATTATCTCTAAAATTTTCGTTCTAAAATTCTTTCTCCTTGTAACTCTCAAAATTTCACTCTATACATATATTTAAATAAAGTCTTTCTAAGATCCATGTGCCAACTAATTACAATTAAAGAAATTAATTCCGCTAAAATAGATTTTGTACTATAACAAATTTATTGTGTATCTTGAACTAATTATTTGTAGGATAACAAAAGAAAAATTAAAATAATAAAAAACTCATAAAAAAATAAAATAAAAAAATGAGTCTAAAAATATTTTGTAAAATTATGAGTCACATATATCTACTATATCTATTATATTATGCTAAATGAGCCGCCAGTAGGTGTCACATGGAATCCCCTCCATGCAATTAAATCAAAATTTCTCACTCAACCGTTGCTCTCCCTCTCCCTCCTTCTTTCCCTCCACACTAAGCTACTTCTAAATGCCACATGACACTACCTCATTGAAATAAAAACCAAAATTTCTCTCCCATTCCATCCTTCTCTTCATCTCCCTAAAAAGTCTTTCTTCAAATTCTCTATCACTAAAGTTCGCTCTCCCACCCTCTAAAATTCTTGATTGCACTATCTGAAACACTAAACGCATGTTAAAAGGTTCACACAGTATTTGTCATCATATCTAATTTTGTAAATTTAATCAGCACCTTCGCTGGTGTTTTATTATTATTATGAATGAAATTGGACTTTGGACTGTTCAAAATTAAGGCGCATCACCTTTGTCTCTATGTTAATGAGATGGGCGCACACAAAAGATTCCATCACTTTGATTAATGCTTTGTTAGCCGTTTCATATTTTTCTTAGGTTTTCTAAACCATGTCCTTTGGCGTTTGTGGATATTATATATAAATGCAAATTAAGATTGTTTATATCGGAAGAAATTATGTTCATCCTTTTGTTTGCTGCTTATTGCCGAACTGGGAACATGGGCCCTCTTTTCGATATTCTCTATTTATACTTGAATGGAAAGATGAAATATTTTTGTTTGGTTTTCTCCAATATTCGTATTTAAGTGTATTTGACCTCGAAGCCTCTGTAATTCTCATCGTTTGAGTCCAACGTCTCGGGAAAAAAACCAAGAGGTAAACCATTTATATATGCTGCTTTTATATTTGGTTGTTCCGTTTGAAAATGGTTGGTAGATTAAAAGAACCAAATTGCTGATCAGATAATTCACTAGAATTACTTTTAGAGGAGGAATTTACAAACTTTTGGATGTATAGTAGGTTAATTTTTTCTTCTTCTCAAGAAGAATAAGTATTATTTTGTAGCTTGGGGCTATCCCGGGGAGGAAAAAAAATGGAAAGGAAAACAAAAATATTGTTAGAATTGTGACACACTTCTTATCACTAATTTCGCCTACGAACTACAATGATTTTTATCATGAAGTTTAATATTTTCTGACAAAAAAGGATTGCTCAAAAAACAAACCATCTAAAATTTTGGTTTATAATAGAACGAAAAATGCTGAATAAAGTTTTGATTATTTGCTTATTCATGTAAGAGAGCAAAACATATTTTATACCAAAAGAGAAGGTGTAGATTAGTCGCGATCGGCGGCAGATACCGTCTGGCCAACAAAAAAGGGAGAAAAATGCATTTTGTTCCCTTTTCAAGTTATGCGTAATTTAGTCTTTAAATTGAAAAATTGTGTAACGCGATCCTTAAATTTTCATGGATGTGCATTTTGGTCATTCTATAAATTTCTTGTCCATTGTTCACAGAAATTAAGTGCCTTTTTTCTTTCCAGCTAAGTAGGTTGGGAGTAGGGAGAGATGAGAGCCTAAAGCTTATAAGATGTAGGAGCAACTACTAAACTACTAGTTCAACCTCGTCCCTAAAGGAAAAAAAAAAATGAGAAGGCAAATGCAATCTAACCTCTAAACGTTTTTTGAATGTGTACTATCGTTAACAACGGACAGAAAACATAAAAGAAATGATAAAAAAAATTCAAGAATGTATCTTCTAAACTAGGACGTTAAGCGCTAAATCTGTAGTTTCCATCTTCCTTTTTTGAACTTTTATCCGTCTTCTGATTATTAACATTAACACGTTAAACATATCAGAGTTAAAAACACAGTCAATGGCTATTAGTGTTGAAGATGGAGACATCAGAGAGAAAAATGAGAGAGAAGTGATGAATTCTCATTGATTGGTTAGCGAAGCTAACCAATACAGCAGAATATATATACAAGTATATGGTGTACTTGCTGTTTCTCTAGCTGACATAATTGAAAGTAACTAACAGAACAGTTGCAACTAACTAACCGTGACAATTACATCTCGCAACTAACTAATTATACAATTCACTCAATTAACTAGAGTATAATTATACAAGTTGAGATACTTAGAAGTTAATGAGTACAATTAATAATTATTGTTTGCCCTAGCAATGAAAAAGGTGTCTACCATGCTCACAAAAATGGTGCAAGTATGGTTCTTACAAATGATCATTTTAGGAGTAAAATTCAAATTTGGTCTTCCAATTTTCAATTGGACATCTTATTAATCTTGCACATTAGTCTCCCAATAATTTTAATTGTCATCACATTAAGCTTTTAAAAAATTTTGTTTCTACATTAATTCCTCAATAATTTAAAATGTTGTCAAATTAATTCCTATCACTATATAGCAATAGAAAATTTTGAAAGACTAATGTGATGACACTTTAAATTATTAAAGGGAGGACGAAAATTTTTTAATAACTACATTTGGTGACAATTTTTCCCTTTTAGAGAAACTAATAATGTGGTGATCACTATTAAATTGGACGATCACAAAATATGTTTTAGTCTTCTTTTTAGTACCACAACAATGGTGATCTATGTAGTTATATGGAGATTGTACATCATATGTATAGGAAAAAGGACCCTTCTAAGGTGAGAACTGCATTTCTTTCTCACCAATGAGAATTGTGTTGGTCAGAGTTATTAACTTTGTCTTTATTATCCTCTAGTGTTTGCTGCTGTTTTGGTAATCTATAAATCATCACTTGTTAAAAAAAAACTTGATATTAACGTATAGAGATTAATTAAAATATGAGATATCACCTTATATCTCCTACTAATTAAGATGTGAAAATGTGCTTTCTTTCAATAGAAAAAAAACTGAAAAAGAAAAGGAATGAGAAATACAAATAATTTTAACAAGTTTTATTTGGGATACTTATAATTGGTTTAAAATTTTATAAATGTATAGAATTTGAGATATTTATAATTAAAAAAAACTCTTGTATGCTCTTAGAACAAGATATTTCTCTTATTCTCTTTTATTTATTATTTGACATATTACTAATTTTGTCTTTTAAAATACTACCATATATTAATGTGTCAAACATTAAATGGAATAAAAAAAAAATCTCTTACTCTAAGAGTAATGGTTATGAGCTTAATCAATCATGTCAATATTTTAGTTAATGCTTTGCTTCATACTAACTAGGTATTATTTTGAGGCATGTTTGTAGCTAGAATGGAGGGAAATGGCAGTTCAAGCTCGGCAGCAGACAGTAATAATCTGGTGCCGCGGCCAATAAAGATAGAGTCGTTCCAGAGTTTGTCCAACTACGGCAGAGCACTCTTGCATACGCCATTCAGGTTGGCGGATCGACTCATGGCCCGCTCACATGACGAAGCAGAGCTGGTGGAGGCGAAGAAGCAGAGCCAGCACGAGATGAAGAGAACGCTGTCGTGGTGGGACCTCATATGGTTCGGCATGGGCAGTGTCATTGGCTCCGGCATCTTTGTTCTCACGGGGCTCGAGGTCAGGAATCATGTGGGCCCTGCTGTTGTCTTGTCCTACGTCATCTCTGGCGTCTCCGCCATGCTCTCCGTCTTTTGTTACACTGAATTTGCCGTCGAAATCCCCGTGGCAGGTCTGTCTGTTTGTTGCCACGTCTCTTCATTTTATTGGTAATTGAATGATGATATGATTATATACACTCATACATAGGCGGTTCCTTTGCTTACCTGAGGGTGGAGCTGGGCGACTTCGTAGCCTTCGTAGCAGCAGGCAACATTCTTCTCGAATACGTCATCGCGGGTGCTGCCGTGGCACGCTCTTGGACCTCTTACTTCGCCACCCTCTGCAACCTAGACTCCGACAGGTTCCTCATCCAAGTGAATGCCCTCCCTGATAACTACAACCAGCTTGACCCCATGGCGGTTGCGGTCCTCGCCCTCATCTCTCTCTTCGCGGTCTTCAGCACCAAGGCCTCCTCTCGCTTGAACTACCTCGCCTCCATCGTCCACGTCGCCGTCATACTATTCATCATCGTGGCCGGCCTCACCAAGGCCGACGGCAGAAACTACGCTGACTTTCTCCCCTTCGGCCCCCGCGGGATCTTCCAATCGGCCGCGGTGCTCTTCTTCGCCTACGTCGGATTCGACGCGGTTTCGACGATGGCGGAGGAGACCAAGAACCCCGGCAGAGACATACCCATCGGCCTGATCGGCTCCATGGTGATTACCACGCTCATATACTGCATGATGGCAGTCACGCTCTGCCTCATGCAGAAATTCAATCAAGTTGATGATAACGCTGCTTTCTCGGTAGCATTTGAAGCCGCTGGGATGAGTTGGGCCAAGTACATTGTTGCTCTGGGAGCACTGAAAGGGATGACCAGCGTTCTCCTTGTTGGGGCAGTGGGTCAAGCAAGGTACGTAGACAAGTTATCATTTTT
>QANU01113349.1:402209-470572 GCA_003254905.1 Nissolia schottii | reverse complement strand
TTTTTTTTTTTTTCCTAAAAAAATTATTTGTAGTAAGCTAACGTGGCAGTGTGTCATTTCCTCTCAAGTACATTTAGAGAGAGACTTATATCTGTTTGTTTTTTTTATATAATTTATAATAATTTTTTTTTAACTAAATCAATGCATGCATGAGAATATAAATATAATTAGCTAGACTATAGAGTAATCAAATTTGTTATTAGAAGGGAGTTTCAAATTCGGATAGCAGTTGAGAGAAGGGAAATGTATTCTTCTTTTTTTACATTAAATATTTGTCTTGTTTCATTGTTTTAAAATGTATCTTGTACCAATAACTTGTGACATATAATTTGCAACATTATAATATATACCAACCAATAATTTGCAATATTATAATATCATCTATATATCCTATCTGTCCTTTATCATAGATATGGATCATCACCTTCTAATGAAGAGTTAAATGATCTACATTGTATACATAATCCGCAACAATCTGAACAATGCCAATGAAGCTGAAAAACAGATTCCCTCCATTTCATTCCATTCATATATCTATTACATATGTAACAGTGGTTGTTCTTGCTAACTAACTTTTTTCTGTTTAAGTTTTTATTCTTAAATTATTCTTTTGTTCGGTGGTAATTATTTATCTTTCACCTTTTAGTAACTTACAAGAAGTTATTAATTGAACTTTATTTTAAATTTAAATTTTTATTTTTTATATATTCCAATTTAAGAGTAATTTTATACAATAAAAACTCCTTTAAAAACGTATATATTAATTAAAAATAAAAAAGGTGGCTTCCCCGGACACTTTCGTGTTTGTCAAGCTGCCAGTAGTTCATAAAAGCTGATATCAAGCAGCTGGGTTTGGATAAGACTAATTCCCAGCAGGTTGAACACTAATCATTTCAAGTTGAGTTACGTCAATTAGAAACAAGCTCTGCTGCTTTGTCCTTTTCAATTTGTTGGCTCTGCTCTAGATATTGATTCCATAATTCTGTTTTGGTAAACAGATAATGATTCCATTGTATAATTTAAAGACTATGAAAAAAAAATCATGAATTTTATAATGAAGATATGATAGTTATGAATTTGTTTATTACGTTGTATATAACATGATAATATTAATTAATATTATGAAATTAAATTTTATCATATATTTAACATAATATAAAATAATATAATATTATTCAGTCTTATCCATTTTTATTTTATAAGTATCATATTAAGGTATGAAGCCTCCTGAGACCTTAGTAGACTTTGTTAGGGTTATTTATGCTTAACATGTATTCATTCTCTATTCACATTCTCGTCTATCGTATCGCACCCTCAATCAAGCACTAGTTCCTACCAACGTCAATCGCTGCCACCCACCCCTGTTGTCCACTGTTAGCCTACGTGTACTTCTCTCCCTTGTGGTATCTTCCACGACCAAAGCTTAGCAATAGTAACCCAGACTGCGACTTGCAACAATGACTGACGAGAATCTCATGTCATGGATTCAGCAGCCACGTCCTCCTTCTACAAACAGAGCAAATACATTAACCTGTCGCTCATTGTCAGACCCATCACTCACTGCCTCTCAGATCTCAAACTTACTCTCCTGTGAGTGCTCCTGAACCAAATCGTGAAGAGGAAGAAACGTTTCTTCCATTCTTGTCATCAAATTTGCCCCAATAGGAGGAGGTAGAAGAAGAAGAAGAAGAAGAAATTGGGTGCAATATTCCTCTTCCTTTTTCATTTTGTTCTGGGCGGCGACTGCACCCTCAAAGGGCGATATGCTTTTTTCTTATTTGTGGGTCATTTGACCCATTCTAATCTAACATGTTACCCTTTTTTTTTTCCTTCTTAAATGGCTAAGTCGATTCCAAATTATTCTTAATACTTTTTACTGAAAAATTTAATCTACTGACTGTTTTTGTTTATAAAATTAATCTTATCATAGATATATATATATAGAGAGAGAGGCTAAAGACATAACAAACACTTGATATAATAAAATTATACAATCTCGTTTAATGTATTAAATACGAGATAATCATAAAATTATACAATGTATCTTTTATACTATATTATTAAGTATCATACTATCTTGTTTAATATTATAAGGTTTTCTCCTATACGATGTATTAAATGGGACCTATAACTATTAATTTATGAAAGAATGGTTGTAAAAATTAATGATATTATTCTAAACACAATTGCATGTCTCTAGAGTTTTGTACTAGCTAGCTATTGCGGCCGCTAAATTGTTTGATTTGTTAACAACACTTGCAGAAAAGGGTGAGTTTCATGCCAATCATTGAAGGAAGGAGTCCGCTAGCTGTGGCTTCGTAGCAATACATTTGATCACGTATCCGTGAAGCTCAACTGTGAGGAACCAACCGAAGGGGCTTTCTGATGCTTTGTTATCTATATATAAGAGCAATAATAATGATATGATGACAACTTTTGTACAATCCGAACACACTTGTGCAGGCTCACAAGTGGGGGTTGTCATTTAACATACCTCATGTAAGAGTGATGTTACAGATAAATTATGAATCACTATCGGTTACACTTTTGTGGGTGTTTCTATATTAGTTTCATGGAAGAGAAAAATAATGTACTTCAACAATAGTTGTGAATAACTGTAAAGGAGGTTTGACAAAATTATACATGCCTCCTTTTAGTTGTCCAAGTAAGACTAACCCCTCTTGTTGTTAACGAAAAATAACAGTGTTTGTTTTCCACACAATTTGTCCATTATACCCTTATTCACACAAGCCCATCACCTTCCACCCACCTAACCCCACCGCCCCCACCTTGGACAACCTCGGGCAGCCATTGTTCTGTTTCTACCCTAACAAACACATAATCTTCCCCATGCCTCAGAGTCTTCTGCTTTTAGAGAGAATTCATACACCTAGAAACGACTTTTCACTTTAAAATAATTTGCACAAAACATCTTTACCACTTCCATTAAAAAATAAAAAATAAATAAAAACTGACAGGCTCATCAATTGAAACCTTCAAAATCAGAGTCAATCAAACTTAAAAAATTGCAGAGCACCCAAGAAATTGTGCAATGCATTAAGCCACCATCATCTATGCAAATCTCAAGCTGCATCATGCTCAATGAACCAACAAATTAGCAAAAAGCTCACATTTTCTGATACGCGTGGTTAGGAAAAAGGGAAGTTAGTTAGAAGGTTAGAAGGTAGTTGGTTATGAGTCATGACGGTCGTAACTGAATAACTACCATAACTGAATGTGAAGTCAGTTATAAAACCCATTTATGGCGACAATGAATGGCAATGAATAACAAGTGCATTCTTTCTTCACTCTCTTCTACTTCCTCTCTGTTCTTCCTGTTCTATCTGTTCTCCCTATTTTCTCTTTTTCTCTTTTTCTCTCTACTCCCTTCTACAATCCTATCATTGGTATCCAAAGCTTGTCGATCCTCTCTGGCGGACGCGACTCGCCTTCAAACCACAATGCGAGACACAGAGAAGCGGATCATGGTGACAATCCATCCTCAATTGCGGGCACTGGAGCAGTGTTTCTAAATGCAATACAATGGGATTCAAGAAGCAATGCATGGGCTATGTCGTGACCGTGATTGCGGCGGGAAGACAACGAAATTTTAAAAGAAAAATAATTTAATGGGATCGCCACCAATTTTATTTAAATTAAGAAAAATTGAAAAAACCTTTATTTAGAGAAAACTAGTCAGATTCGAGTTTGAGTTCGGGAGTCGATTGTGTATAGGGAAAGATAAAAACTTAATTTTGTAGCACCCTTAATATATCCGTTTGAAAACGGTTACCTTAATTAATTGGGCAAATTATTTATAACCTCTAAATAAGAGAAGATTTAGAGTATCAAGTTGTCGCAACTTAGATGCTCTAAAGCGAGTTAACAAGTCGTCGCGACTTAGTTAACATTTTTATTACTAAAACATGTTAAAATATATTTTTTATAAAGAAATAAGTAAGACTTTAAAAAAAATAAAATTATTTACACGTGGGACAAAAATTATGAAAATTGTATTTTTGACTCAACTCACGCTATTACGTACCCTCTGGTGCAATGAGAAATTCAAAACCACGTAGTTCTTTCTAGAAAAATATTTGTGTGGCGATTAATTGTTTTGAAAAATAGTTTTTTTATTTCGATTTCTAAGCATCAAGTTGTCACAACTCAGATACTCTAAGAACACAGAGTTAACAAGCTGTCTCGGCTTAGTAAACCCTTTCTATTTACATGTTAAGAAATATTTTACATGTAAATTAAACTAAAAAATGTTTAGAGTATCACATTGTCACAACTCAGATGCTCTAAAATGAGTTAACAAGCTGTTACAACTCAGCTAACATTTTTATTTTCATGCTATTCATTTTCTTTTTACTTTTCTTTTACAGCAAAACAAAGGGAAAAAATTTCAACCATCAGTTGGCCAAAGCCCCAAACCGAAACCAAAATGTAAAAGAAATATGAATTAAAAAAAAAAGGAGCAAACCAACCAGCAAACAAGAAATAAAAAAAATGTTCTGGGCCCAAAACACACGGCCCAAAAAATGAAATAACTAAAAAATTAAACAAAATCATCACAACAAAGTAAAAAAAATTAAACCCAACAGCATGGCCCAAAAAACTAGTTAAAAAACGAGGCCCAACAAAACAAAGCTTAAAACAAAATTCCAACCAATAAAAAAACAACACCACCCTTCTCTTTCTTTCCCGCCGATCCTCTCTTTCTCTGATCTGCATCCCTCTCTCAGACTCCATCTTGTTCTCTCTTCAGGGGTTGTCGCCGCCACGGCGAGTCGCCGGCGATGGCGAGCATCCCTCTCTGTCCGTCTGGATCTGTTCCCTCTCTCTCTCTCTCAGTTTCTTTTTCTCTTTCTTTCTTCCTCTATCTGCAGCTCGTCGCCGCCATGACAGGGCGCTAGCGGCAGCGAGCCCTCTCTCTCTCTCTCTCTCACTCTCGATCCTCTCTCTAGATCTATTTTATTTCTTTCTCTCTCTTTCTTTCTGGGTTTCTAAATCTGTTCACTCTCTCTCCCACATTTTCCTCTCTGTCTCTCTCGATTTGGTAGGTGTGTGCGCGTTTTGTTTTGTGTTGATTTGGATCTGTTTGGTTTGATTTTTTTTTTTTTCAGGTATGGTTGTGGTAGTTTGGGGGGGTTGATGGCTAAAGGTTGTTGCTGGTGGAGAGGGTGGCAGGGAGTTTAGATTTTGTTTTCCCTTTCCCTTTTTTTTTTTCTAAAATATATTTTCTGAGCAGATTGCTACAAAAATAAATCACATACCTCTCAGTTTCTTGTTCTTCCCCTAGCAATTTTTGTTTTTTTTTTTCTGATGTTGGTGATTTGTGAGTGAATTTTTTGTTTTAGGAAAAATCCCCCCTTTACTGCGTGAATTTACTATTTTTATAGTGCTGGCTCTGAACATCTGATGTTGATCTTTGCCTGCTGCATTTTCTGTTATTCCATATATGTACATTGCTTGCATGAACTCTTTCAAGAAAGCCCAATTTTAGATGTTGCTTGCTGGCAAGCAAGTTTCTGTTGGATAATAGGAGGTTTGAGGAGAAAAAGCGTAAAACGGGGTTGGGGAAGGGATGCTGACCCCCCCCCTCTTTTTTATTTTTAAATTTTCGTTTTTTCTTTTTTTTAATATTTTTTTATTTTCTGTTTGGGCTTTTTTTTAATTTTCAATTTTTGCTTTGTATTTGGGCAAAAAAGTGAAAGGTTGGGCCGAAAACCAGTTTTTGGATTAGATGAAAAAAAATAAAGATAGGGTAAAAATAAAAATAAAAATAAAAATAAAAATAAAAATGGTAAAAGAAAAAATAAAAATAACAAGCGCACAAGTTAAACAAATAATAAAAAGAAAATGGTCGAACAAAATCAAAAATGCTACATGTACACCCAAGTTTATACACTCATACATACACCATTAATAATGCACAAACTTTATTCTTATGAGCGCACAAATATTACAAACTTATAGATGATATTCCTAATTATGTCTAATTAAGTGCACAAATATTACATGTATTAAAACACAAACTTTATATATATAAGTACGGGGTGTATGTATGATGTATGTTTTTTGGTGTACGTGTAGCAGGACTCGAACAAAATTGGGTATTTGTAGTTGGCTCTCTTTAATCATGTCTTACAAGAGAATAAGAATAACCATAGTTCTTCATATTATCATTTAAAGAAAAGAGTAAAGATATGAACAACCATTTTGTTTGGAATATATGGAAAGATTAGAGGTGAGAAGAAAACATGGGTGATAGAAAAGTAAAATTCACAAATCAATTGGACATGGGTTTAACGAACAACAGAAAAGTAAAAATATGCGAACCACCTGGCATGGGTTCAACGAATAGTAGAAAAGTAAAAAATTCACGAACCAACTGGACATGGGTTCAACCAACTGGACATGGGTTCAACGAATGGCAAGAAAGTAAAATTTCACGAACCAACTGGACATGGGTTCAACGAACAACAGAAAAGTAAAATTCGTAAACTAACTGAACACGGGTTCAACGAACGGCAGAAAAGTAAAATTCGCGAACCAACTAGACATGGGTTCAACGAATGGCAGAAAAGACTCAATCTTCAAAGGAAACCATTTTTTCTTTATGGATTTTCTTTTTTAATTTGATTGGATGCAAACCTATTTTATTCAAAAATGAACCTTTTCAGAGTTTGACGGTTGAACTTTGAACAAAATGCTTCCTTGAGGATTTGAACCATCAAACCCATGATTTAGGCCCAAATGGACTTATTTGAAATTGAAATATCCTTATGTCATTTCCACCTTGGTGTGTTTATATATATATATTTTTTTTGCTTTTGTTTCTAAGGGCCGTCACATTCCATTATTTTTCAGGCAGAATAACTATGTGCCTTACCAAGCGTGACAGGACTAGCAATGATGACTTGAGAAAATCTATCAGTCACTTTTTGGATTTTTAATATATTTTATAGGGGAAACAAAGATCCTAGTCGAGAGCCATTACACTTAAATATTTTCCTTTTTTTACCTTCTCAAAGGAAAATATTGGGGGGCATCTTGTTATAATGAAAATATATAGCAAGGGCACTAAAGTAAAGTTACTAAGAGGAGATCCAAGGGTAGTGTAAAGGTCGAATGGAAGTGTTGTTGAGACATTCAAGGATAAGTTTTATCAAAAAACCTACAATCAAGAGCTTCAGTTGACCATGAATAGTGAAGGAGCATAGAGTCGACCAAATAAACAAGTGTACAAAGGGGATCTATCTTGAGAAGCTTTCTTTAATGGCAGTGAATGGACGATAATGAAGGGTTTAAGTAGAAATAATAAATAGCAATGAATTGAATCAGATATCAGATCATAAGCGACCCTATCCAAACCTTGAATAAAATTTAAATGTTAAACATAGGGTTCGACCTCTCAGGAGCCTCCGAGATACAATGAGTCGAGAGAATTCAAATTTAAATTGGAAATCATCTACAAAGAGGCGCACCTAGCAACAACGTGCAAAAGTTACAAAGAACGTGCACAACTTTAGAAGAGTAATAATCTCCCATTTAGTGAAAAACAAGGAAAATTGGAGAAGTGGAGATTTGGAGCTCAAAGTGTAACTGCCTAGAAGGACACATGGCATGCAAACCTGATTTCATTGAAGGTTATAAATAGGGACACCCAGGGTAGAATTAGAGAGGAATTTACTTGTTAACAATTCTCAAAATCTCAACAAGTCCCAATGACAAAGAGCACTGAGAAGATTAAAGTAAACTTCTCTCTTTTTTGTGTTTTTCTTCATCGTTTTAATTTACTTCTTTAGTTGTTTAGATTCTTTTATTGCACATGTTTTCTTATTACAATCGTTGTATCAATTAATATTTATTATTCCAACAAAATACTGATTGTTGTCCTCGAATTTGTATCTTTGCTAAAAAGGCCCATTCTGCACGTTTTAAAACAAAATTATTTGGTCTATGTGGTGGACTGTCCTTAGACCAACTTCCACGTAAAACAAAAGTACATATAAAACATGGTAAGAGTGTGTCCAACACTCGAACTTGGACTCAGAAGCTTTAGATAGAGAGAAAATTGATTTTGGAACCATTCTAGAAAAATCCTAATTCTTAAGCTGAAACTCCTATTTGCGAGTTGACAAAGGTTTCTGGATTGGAAAGGAATGAAATTGGCATCTCTATACTTCCTCAAGGTATTGGACAAGTCTTGAGACCTCCTCTATGGATCTCGAGCTCAAGGGTTTATCGAATGGGAAAGGTGGTTGACTAAAGGTAGAGTTGAAGTAAGGAGCTTGGTCTAAATGACTAAAGGTCCTCAGGAGGTGTTCGAATCTAACTAAGCCTAGTAAAGTGATCACTTGAGCTAGGGGCTTCCCTTGAGCTCATGGTTGACACCACTTAGAAATTATTGCCGAGACATTTATGCTGAAATTAATCTCGGTAAGCTCAACCATCACCTCAATGGTAATGACTAACTTTAAGGGTTGTGAATTAGATTCGGCCTCGGAGGCCCAATAAGGCAACCTAAAGTGAAATACTGTGGATTGGCCAAAGCCATCCCGACCCATGCTTACGTGGTCTAAAGAAACCCTCTTCCCCCATGATTTGCAACTTGGCTGCAGAAAGCACGCCAAGAACCACCACCATGAGAACGTGAGTGGTTACCACTAACGGACGGGAAATGATCCCATTACACCCTACTCAGCACATGCCTAGGTACCATGATTCTTCATTCTGTGCTCACTCAATAAAAATAGAACCTTTAGCATGGCAAATGTAAGTCTTGTCCATTATTCCGTGTAACACAATATTGTGTTTTGACTTTTCCATTAGAGTCCACTGTAGGTCCCCTCCCAAGCACTCTTTGGAACACTAGAGTTCAAAACCTTTGAGGGATATCAACCTTGCCATTGAAGCATTCTCAACCCATTTTAGGTTAGGTCAGAGCAAATAGGGAATTCTATGGTATCTGGAGTAATTTTATGAGTACAATACCCAAGTTTACATAGACCAATAATAATTTAACACTTAATTTAAATATATATATATATATATATATATATATATTATAAAATTTATAGATCTAATTATAATTTATTCCTTTCCTAAAATATAATTGCAAAATATTCTTCTTAGGCCATGTTTGATACATGAGATAAGATCGGGTAACATTATCTTATACTATAAAATTCAATTGTATCACATGTTTGGTGTAACACATGATAATATAATATTATCTTGTGTAATCTATTTTTATCCTACAATTATTAGAGAAAGGGTACATTTATTTTAGCTTATTTGGTTAAAACTTTTTTTTTATTAAAATGATTAGTTTTTATATATTTAGATAATTTTTAAAAATAATTTAAATTCCAAAAAAATACATTTTCAGCTTTTAAGCAAAAACCAAATAAAATAGCTTCTGAAAAAACATTGATTTCAACTTTTTCAACTCTATAACAAAGATTAACTTTTTAATCACTTTTTTAATAAGTTGAAATAAACGCACCCAAAATGATTGGCCTCAAGAGACCTTTTTTTAGTGCAATTTATAATTTTATTTGAGCAATTCAAGCATTCCTTCCCCAGATAAATTAACTTGTGCCCCTGACAATTCTACATCAACCAACATTTTGATTAGTAATTTTACAAAATATTGTTTGACGTAAAACTTTTGCAATTAAATTTTAGTAATTAAGTATGGGTTACGGAATAAAAATTTTGTAATTAAATTTTAGTAAAATAATTCAGTCACAATTATAAATAATCAATTTTATAAATTTTATATTAAATATAATCAAATGTGATATTAAATTAGTATTGGTCCATGTAAAATCAGAGACAATATCCATAAAATTATCTCAGGTACCATAAAAAGGCTCTATAATAATTAGTAGAGACTTGATTTTCCAATTTGAAGAGAGGTGCTCATCAATTCAAATTTTCCAATGTTAACATATATTTACTATAAACAAATAATTTTCTTTTTCGCGTAAAAAATTAAATGTAACAGACCATAAAATATAACGTGATGGTAACTCACCTTATTTCATAATCATGTAATTTTTTATTCAATTCTCATCTATATAAAAATGAAAAAACATTTTATAGTTAATAGTTTAATTCTTCTTGTGACATCAGTTACATGTAACAATATATGATCATATATGATGTTTTACCTCTCTTCTAACAAGCATTTGATAGTCGCATCCTTCCTTCATTTCACCCCCCACACTTACACACACATATTTATATATAAAAAGTTGGAGTGAGAAAGGAATGAGAGAATGTGGAAACGTGAGGAAGGCGTGAACGTGTGAGGAAGGAAGGGGGGTTGGACCGTAAGGACGAAGTCCAAGTCTTCCCTCCAAACCATTACTTTTCACATAGCATCTTAACAAATACTTCGTTCTACAAAACCCAATTCCCATAACCCACAATAATTTAATCATGCCTTCAATGTCAATAGCAACAATATCAACATTGCTTGAGACTAAGACAACCATTCCGGTCTCAAAACCCCTCCTCCATCATCAAAATCATCGCAGTCAAACCCATAATCATGCTCATCATCCCATAGCTAAAACCCCTCCGCCACTCTCTCACGCTCTCTTGATTGAATTAATCCCATGGCCATAACCGAAAACAAAAGTTCCTTCAGAAGCCCACAACCCAAAACCTCTATTTTCCTTTGCTGCTTTGGATCCCCACCAAAGGAGGCTTCCCTGGAATCAGCCACTAAAGGCTCTGATCCAATAATTTCAATCGAAAAACAAAAGAAAACTTATAGCTGGTTTTCGCGGATAATAAGGATCCGAATGCAGAAGAACTCTGCCTCCAAAACGGTGCCGCTTGAAGCTCATTATTCCAAGGCCAGGTCAAAGTCAACCCTTCTTCAAAGTTCTCTAGCTCCGGCAGACAATTCACCACCGCTAACTCAGACACTTCCGGTGCACCCGGCCACACCCTATTACACTCCATCACAGGTCTAAACTTAACGAAAATATATTGGAAATGGATTCTTTCCCATCTACAATTTCACATGGATTATGTATTAATTTTTACTATTAAAGTTTAAAATTAGGACTCCTAATCATTAGTTATTTCATATAAATCATTTTGATTGTCTCAATTAAATGGTTGCCATACATATTTTATTATTAGTAATAGACTAATTTACCTTAATTGTAATCATCCTCTTATGTGAGGTAAGAATCTCGTAACAAATTTATTTTTCTCATACATATTTTTAAATTTTTTGTGGTAAACTTCCATATGCATCATTTGACCATGTTATATTTTTTTTCTTGATAACTTAATCAACAAGAAAAATATGCACATGATTAATTCATGTAAAATTAACATGATGTTGTCCTCACAATTCCGGGCACATGTCATGCAGGTTCAGTTCTAATTAACATTTCCCAAAATGTTTCTCTCTTTTTATGGTTCAGACAAGGCACGGCGCCAGCAACAGCGTGGAGGACACGCGTCAACAAGGGAGAGGTTCCCCGACGCTGTCAAAACGGCAGGTGCGGCGGCCGTCGTCGTTGCCAATGCAATCTCAAACGACCTCATCGAAGAAGCGCAGAAACGCGAGAGGATCGTACGACCCCGTGGTTGGCATGTCCGTGGTTATGATGACGCTGGTGATAATGGTATTTTGGGGTCGTTTGTGTGCCATACTATGCACTTGCGCTTGGTTGTACTACATCCCTCGTTTTAGGAAGAGCGGTGCCGAAAACGACGAGCGTGGTGATTCGGGGAAGAAACAAAACGACGTGCCGGATTTGGATTCGGAGGAGTACAAGAAGAAAGTGATCATGGAAGGGCTTCTTGAGAGAAACCACAGGGGTAGTACTAACAATGTTGTGGTGATGAGGTAGGTAGTTTGGTTGTTGATCCTAGTTGTTTGATGGTGGCTACCTACTTGCAATTTTGTATAAATTAGTCAAAAAAAATTTGTAAATTCAGGGTATTTTTTTGAGATTACTGAAAAAAAAATCCTGTGTTCTATACTTATTTAATTGAATTAATATACGAAAAATAAAAAATAAATGTAAATTATTTTGTTTTAGTTATATTTTTTTATTAAATTATTGAGTTCCCTTTTTTAATTATTGCACCCTTTAATTTCATTTTGAAGAGAGCAAGTCGAGCCAAAGAAAAATGTATGCATATTCTCAAAGTACATTTAATATAAGCTTTAAAAATATTATTAACTATTATTTTAATTTATAATATTTAAAAATATATAAAAAATTAAAATAAAGTAATAACAAAAAAATATTTTTAAAGTATGAATTAAATATGCTCTATAAACATTTAATAATTTACTTGAAAAAACCATGATATTTGGTTTCCAATTACTTAGGACATCTTTTCACGTAAAAATAATAAAAAACGACATCTTTTATGTATTAAGCTCTGAGATGAGTTGGTTATAACCCCTCAAAAGTGGGTGGTTTTAGTACAAATTTTATTTAGGCAAAAGCTATAATTATGCCCCTAATATTTTAACCGGATTGCAGTTTCATTCTAAACATTTGCTTTTCAATTTCGTTCCTAAGATTTCAATAAAGTTACCATGTTATTCTTCTCTGTGTACATTCATGTGAATTGCATTTGGAATTGTTTATGGAATTACTATATAAAAGAATATACAAGGGTAACAGTGAAACATCAGGGATGAAATTAAAAAGGAAAATGTTTTGGGTGAAACTGAAATATCACTAAAACTAAGATAGGCAAAAAAATAAATAAATTAATTTTTATCTCAATTGAATCGCAACATCTAGAGCTTTATATTAGGAACTCGACTAACTTGACTCGAACCAATTGTAGGTCCTCTGGTAAGAGTTAAACATCTCTTACGATTAATTTTATATTCAGGACTCAAACTCGAGTGTCACAACCGATAAAAAAAAAAGGAAAAGTTAGCGCCTTGCAGTGGCACGACGTGTTGGGTGCGCTATAGTGCCCAGGGAGCACGACAGCAATGTGAGAATTAGAACCACATCGGATGTAGCAATAAAAGGGGAGGAATGAGTATTTAATTTTGCTAATTCACTTAAGATCTTGAGAGGTCTCACTTTTGTGAGACTTTTCGATCTAGTTATTTTTTATTTCTTTTCTCCCTCTCGTTTTCCGTTCGTGAGGAGCAGTGCATCCACGTAAGGTGTCAGGAGTTCCCAACTTAGTGCTCCTTAGCAGTCAACCATTTTAAGGTGAGTGACATTTTTCACGGTCTATTTAGACTATGTATTTATTTTAAAATTATTTATTTATTTATTTTGAATTATTCTATTTATGCATGTTTGGAGGCGGAATTTAAATGTTTTATTTTAAGTAATTATGTAATTAGTTATTATTATTTATTATTCTTATTATTATTATTTAAAAATTTTCTTATTTAAGAAAATAATGATTTATTTTAGAAACCTTCTTTATTTATAAAAGTAGCTATTATGAAATATTTACAAGGTTAGTTTAGAAAGTTTTGAAACCTTTTAGAATTACATGATACCACCTATTTTATTGCATTAAATAAAGTCATGTTGCCTGTATATGATTAGTATTAAGTGATATAAATATTCACATAATGATAGCCTCATTTGCAGTTTCGAGTGCAGCTACAACTCGTTTTAGTCTCAGTTAAAAATGTGACAATTCAGTAATGATAATGAACTGAGGGACTAATTTGACCTACAACGTTTGAATGATTAAAAAGTCAAATTTTAAATTTTAAATTTCAAGGAGCAAAGTGACTCAAAGTTAGCATTACCCCATTTTTGAAGGGAAAATTTAACGTGCTACCGTTGCACCAATGCACCTCGTGAGTGACATTTCTTTAAACCGCTGAATTATGCCCAAAAGAAATTAAAATAATTAATTTTGTACATATCCCAGATGTATTCAATTTTAATTCAATAGTTCTTCATGCAACGAGGAATGGGCGGCGGAGGCTTTGATTCAAGAAATTAAGGTGTAGACTTTTGTCACATCAATTAGTTCTCTCTACGTAATGTCGTTGGATTTTTCATAGGATCGATATTGGAATTGGATATGCTGCTACGGAAAGAGGAAAAAGTATTGATGCAGATAGATAAATGCGTTTTTGTAGAGTTTCATTCACATTTTCGAGGTTTGATTTGAGAAACATTGTATTTGATTTTGGATATGATCAACAAGGCTCAAGTTTCTTGATTCAACAAAGGGTATCCCGTGATGACACATATCGTGGTGTGATCTTCATGGACGAGCTATGAGTCCAAGGAATTCAGAGATTTTTTTCTTCGATTGGAAGTATATATGGCATCTCTTGTGGGTGGAAAACTAGCTAGATTTCACGGTGTACCAGTTACATAACATATTTTTGATGTGTTATAAGGCAATTCACATTGTTGGCGGAAAACACACGTAGCGAAAGATAAGAAGAACGAACCTGAAAGACAAGGGGCAATTTTAATTAGTTTAGAAGCATAGAAAGAAAGAGTGATAGAAAATAAAAGAAGGGGAGATAGTTGCAGAGAGGTTGGATGATCTTCTTCTTCTTCTTCTTATTGTGAAAGGCCTCCGCGACGCCTTGTGATTGTGAAAGCCTCCTCTGCAACGACACTTTCCCGAGGTTACTCCGATTTTTTGCATCTTCCAATCTTGACAGCATTACATTAGAATTGCAGTTTTTTTTTTTCTTCCTTCTTTTTTCAAGTTAGAGATAGAGAACTCAGCAAGGTAGTCACTCATTGCACCCATTGGCGTTTTGGCAGCATCTTAGTGTGTGAGATTGGCTATTCCAAGTTATTTTTATCAGCATTTGTTGGTAGTTTCAATTGATGGAATCTCAGGTTTGAGGGCAAGTGATCATCGAACCCCAATTGGGTGCATAACGTTTCTTTAGCAATGGTAATTATCTACACTCTCCAATCTCCCGTTGTATTTGCTTCCTTTTTTATGCCCTTTATCAAGATGGACTATTAAATGGTTCCACAGAACAGTTGCTATTCACTGTACTTTATTTTAATGCTACATAATTTTGGTTCCGCCAAATTATGATCCACTAGTTTCTCAAAAGCTGCTTATAACATTTCTCGACATAATTGACCTTTACTATTTTATTATGCTATTTTATTATGTACTGTAATTATATTATTGGTTTCTATTATGATTGACCTTTACTTGTAATGTCACCAGCTAGTTTTTGCAAGAATGCAACTGATTCTTATGATGCTTTAAATGTTGTGTACTCCCATGGATAGAAGAAATGATTATTATATTCTTTTGAACACAGGCTGCTCAACTCAATTTTTTAGTTGGATCTCACGTTTTTGTTGAGGACCCTGATGAAGCTTGGATTGATGGAGAAATCGTCGAATCTAATGGTGATGAGATCACGATTAGTTGTGCATCAGGGACCACCAGGGTGAGTCTTCAGGAGTCTTTTATAAATCCACGCTTAGTGAGTGAGTTTGTGTGTATATATGCATAATAAATGAAGTATACACAAGTGGCACACAAAAGATTTCTACTTTTGTCTACTTTATTCCTTTTCCTTGATTAGTATTCTCTCTAATGCCTCAGGTGGAATGAGTGATTCAAAGTTATACCAACCGCAGAGCTTTTAGGACTTTTCATAAATGATTTCTTTAACTATTTTAATACCTTTGCCTCAGCGGCATGATCTGCATGGTCTTTTGGTGTTTGTGGTATTAGCGTGATTTTAGTTTGTCCCTTTGTGTAGCTATCTTGTTTGTTGGTTTTAGAGTGGTATCAATGCCCTTAGTGTGTGTGATTTTTGGTTTTGGGGTGCTAAAAGTATTTTGAGGGTTAGTGATGTTTGGTGTTTGCTCTTGAGAAGTTTTGTCTTTAGAATATTTGCCCCATAGTTTCATTTATTATTTACTGTTCTCACAAATTTATTAAACCTTTTGTACGTCAAATTTTTGTTTGTACTTGATTTACCGAATAATTTCTCAATGGATCGATAAAAAATGAACTATTATATGTTTTTAGTTTGTCTTTCATTTCTTTTTGTCTATAGTTGATTAATGGCTCAAAATATTGAAGCACTTATTACAAGGATGCAACTCAAAATGACTATGAGCCAAAAAAAATGCAACCAAAAGACTATCTACAACAATGCAAGGTTAAGAGGAGAATCCACATTACCAACAAACTCTTTAAGACTTGGCTTATTCTCTTTTATCTCTTATTGTCTCTAGTACGAATGCACAGATCCTTTATCTTTATTATTGTATAGACACATCTTCATCATTGACATATCATTTTACACTTGGAGTTTTCTGTAACTTTCACGAGAACTTCATTTTTGGTTAAGTCACTAGAAAACTCACTCGATATTTGCATAGTGTTTACCTTAATCATCCATCCCTCAAAATTTTCTTCTTAAAATAGACTTTGCTTGCTCTTTCTTTTATTTTGCCTTATATTGAAAATTTTGCTCTTCCTTTCTCACTTTAAAGAAATTTCGACTAATAATTCATCCCATCACTTACACTTTAGTTTGTCTTTGAGAGAGATTCTTACATAAAAATAAGTTTAATGTCTTATATTAACATGCTCACAATAAAAGTAAGTTCATACTTTATCTAAGATGTAATAGATTATTCATAGGTCCACTCACTCACTTTATCGTGAGTGTGTGCATGTGTGCCTACCTAAGATTTTTGGGTTGTCTTTTGAAATTGGAAGCCCTGATGTCTTGTAGCAGTACAAGTTGTGAGAGATTGTATTTCTAATATCTATTTGAAGATGGCTAGTTGTATACACTATGCAGAAAGGCTTTCACTAGGATAGAATAAGACCCTGCCTGTTATTAAAGTCCCCTCCCATATCTCTCCAATATAATGAGGAAGTGCTGCAAACTATTACTACAATATTCAGAAAAATTATACGAGTTTATTCCACAAAGCACCTAATGTCGTCAGGACAGTGTGCAAAAACAGTCACAAAGTAGATTTGAGCGGTTTTGGATTTTGATATGGTGGGGGTGGTCGTCGTCGCACAGTGGTGGTGGTGGTGGTGGTGGAGGAGGAGGAGGAGGCGGCGAATAAGAAAGGGACGTGTTCTACTCTCTTTGAATCCCTCACAACCAACCTTCCTTGTTCGCTTGTTCTGTGATTGATGACATTCTATTGGCGAATTCGTGCTTGCATTGTATTGCCCCAAATGTACAATGCTGGTTATGTTAGAAAGAGACACCCAAAGGTTACGCCGATATCAATTTTAGCTTTTGAGTGTCCTTTCTCTTCTCTTCTCTTCTATCCCTCGCTATATTTAACAGCTTAGGTCTACTTGACGCCAAGCAATGGCTTTAGATTCTATCTCTAAATAGTTGAATAATCCTGCCATCCATTTTCGTGTGCTCATTCTGCAATTCCTTCAACACAATAGGTCATAGAACTAATTTATTTATTTTTATAAGAAAAAGAAGTCCTCTGGATACTTCTTTCACAAGGAATAGTATCGTTTGGCTTAAACCTTGTCTGAAATTACCTCACTTATACAATGGTATTGTGAGAATGTTAAACGAACTTAAAGCCCTTCACGTGTTTCTGTTCTGTTCAAATCATAAATGTATATTTTCTATTGCAGGTTGTGAGTAAATCATCTAACGTCCATCCCAAAGATCCTGAATTCCCACCTAATGGTGTGGAAGATATGACCCGGCTGGCGTATCTGCATGAACCAGGGGTACTTCAAAATTTGCAAATTCGATACCACAATAACGAAATATACGTAAGACCTAACCTCAATTTTCTGCATGATCCAGCCTTCTTTTTTTCTCTGTCACATTCATTTGAAGCCTTAACTTTTGCTGATGGTTGTTCGCAGACATACACAGGAAATATATTGATTGCGGTGAACCCTTTTCAAAGGTTACCTCATTTGTATGCCAATGAAACAATGGAGCAGTATAAAGGTGCGGCTTTCGGTGAGCAAAGCCCACATCCTTTTGCCATTGCCGATTCTGCATATAGGTATCATGTTCAGCTACCAGTTTGGTTGCACTTTGGTCATGTCTCTAATTGTCCTTGGATGTTAGATGAATAAACAAAGTTGAAAAATAAATTTTGACAGTTTAAGAACTACCTGATATGATATTAGAGAGATAATGTCAAACTGTGTCCTCGTTGTCTTTTTAGAATACATTGCATATTGCTGTACATTGAGAACTAGTCTAAATCAAGAATCTTCTTTTCTTTTTCCTTTTTCTTGCACAAATGTTTCAAGCATTGGTCTAATTTTCTGTAGTACTCTAGTATGCAAAGTTCATTGCAACTGAGAACAAAACTTTGAAAAAATGTGTAAGTATTCACGTAAAGAAAAAGAAATGTATCTGCAGGAAGATGATAAACGAAGAAACTAGCCAAGCTATTTTGGTCAGTGGGGAAAGTGGAGCTGGTAAAACAGAAAGTACGAAGATGCTTATGTGTTATCTTGCCTATATGGGAGGGAGAGCGGAAAATGAGGGACGGTCAGTGGAGCAACAAGTTTTGGAGGTAAAGAAACTAAATAGTAGTGGTTTGGGGAGGGCTTCTATTTTTCGCTTATAAAATTTAATTTTGGATTTTATTACTCATTCTACTTTTCATTCAAACTTCTGCAGTCCAATCCAGTTTTAGAAGCATTTGGCAATGCCAAGACTGTTAGAAACAATAATTCAAGGTACTAACTTTATTGTTGAGTATGGTCAACTTTTCTCTAATCTTTTGCAATTTCCACCTCACCCTTCTTTCTCTTATTTGGTTTAAAGTTTGTCCTAAGCATATGAAGTATAATTTCAGTCGTTTTGGTAAGTTTGTGGAGATTCAGTTTGATCAAAAGGGGAGAATTTCAGGAGCTGCTATCAGAACCTATTTGCTGGAACGATCCCGTGTCTGTCAAGTTTCTGATCCAGAGAGAAATTATCATTGCTTTTATATGCTTTGTGCTGCACCACAAGAGGTGCGTAGTTCCTCTATTTTGGACGAGAAATTTATGCCTAGAATTAAGGGCTTCCATGATATGTAATAGATATTTTTAACAATAATCTCATTAAGCAATCTGCCATGTGTTGTGGCATCGTAGTATTTGGCATGATGTACATACTACATAGCAATTTTACCTTCATAGTTTTAGGTTTTTAGTATCCATTGTGGCTATATATCTCAATTATGTGGAACCACTTGTTAAAATGGGATTAGGATGCATAAAATTTTGCATAGATCAAACATACTCCTGTTCTTAAGAGGTTAGCATATTGCATCATCAAGATTCTTGGGTTAATTACAAAACTATCTATTGGTAGTTGGGCTTTGTGAAGTTCGGATTTGAATTTGGTTTGTTGGTTGGTCTTTTTTAACTTATCTGACAGAATGAGCCCTTGATGTCTATCCATTTTTATTTGATCTTTTCCATGTATATAGGATGTTGAAAGGTACAAATTGGGAAATCCTAGAACATTTCATTACCTAAATCAATCCAATTGCATTGAGCTGGATGGGTTGGATGATTCTAAAGAGTACCTTGCAACTAGGAGAGCTATGGATGTCGTTGGGATCAGCTCTGATGAGCAGGTACCCTCAGTAAATATCTATTGGTTTTTTTTTTTTTTTTTTTTCCCCTTCCTCTTTTTAAGTTTTCATTACAGGAATTAGTCTTCCCTCTTCTCAGGATGCTATATTTCGAATAGTAGCTGCAGTACTACATTTAGGAAACATTGAATTTGTTAAGGGGGTGGATCATGAAGAGACTGATTCCTCTGAACCAAAGGATGACCGATCCCGATTCCACCTGAAAACTGCAGCTGAACTTTTGATGTTAGTGAACTTGTTCTTTATTTGTTGTATCTATGAAAGAGTGAAACTCAAATCCAAAACACCTATAGTAATAAATTTATTTATTTATTTATGTTAGGTGTGACGAGAAGGCCCTTGAAGATTCTTTCTGCAAACGTGTTATGGTGACTCGTGGCGAGGCCATAACAAAACAGCTTGATCCACATGCTGCAACTCTAAGTAGAGATGCATTGGCAAAAATAGTATATTCAAGGCTTTTTGACTGGTAACTTCTTTGATGTTTATGAAAATATAATTAATTTTTTTTAATTATATGCCATTGTAGAAGTTCACTTTGATATGCATGAGTTTTTGCAATTCAATTAATGCAAACATCTGTAAATCCAGGATTGTGGACAAGATTAACAACTCTATTGGGCAAGATCCATGTTCAAAGAACCTAATTGGGGTTCTAGATATATATGGTTTTGAGAGTTTCAAGACAAACAGGTTCTTAACTAGTACCCTGTTTACTGTTTTTATAGAAAATTTCATGAAAAGTTTTTTTAATAGATGAGGTGGGATGATAAACTGTGGAACTTGTTTTGCGTATGTGAATATAATGATGCAAAAGTTGACAAAGTTATTGATGTATTTTATGCAGTAGTCAATAATATTCATGACTTGTAAAAGTTGCGCATGTGCATTGTTTAGATGTTGTACAGTAAAAGTAATCTCTACTAGGGACACCGGGACAGCATTCTTGGTTATGGTTCTTTTTTTTTTTTTTAGCTGCCATATTTTTCGCTTGTTCAATGGACGGGCACAGGATAAATGGTGCAAAAATAAATGTACTAAAGTTCTAATGGGCACAATATTTTAACAAAAATGATTTTTGTACACCACAAAAACAGCCACCCAACAACCATCAACACAGATAAACAAATTGTCAAACACAGAAAACGAGCAATATTAAACACACGTGTGCACAGGCACGTAGAAATGTTCGGTGACAATGTTTGTTTCTTTGATATGTAGCAATATTAAACTCACATGCATGGACACACAAAAATGTTTAGTGACAATGTTTGTTTCTCTATTTTAGTGGTTGTTGGGTGGCTGTTTTTGTGATGTACAAGTAGTGAGACTGATATTTTAATGTAGTTTGGCTTTTAACCCAAGTACATGTAAAAAAAAGTCTATTCACTTAAAAATTACTGAGTATGGAACATGACGTTGTCACCTACACAAAATTCAAGTCACAACAATAGATGTCTAAAATGCAGAATCAATATGTTTGTGATATTACATGTAATTTCTTGGATTTGCTTTTGCTGTGTGCCTATATTACTGTATTGGCCAACTCTGATTCTGCCATGTAATATTTAATCGGTTCTGTGCAGCTTTGAACAATTTTGTATCAATTTGACAAATGAGAAATTGCAGCAACATTTCAACCAGGTTTAATTCTTTTATTTTCTCCGGCTTCTTGGAATTCATCGCTTGGCAAACTATTTCTGTTGACTCAATTAGCATTTTGTTAATTCATTGTGCAGCATGTCTTCAAAATGGAGCAAGAAGAATATACAAAGGAAGAAATTAATTGGAGTTATATAGAGTTCGTTGATAATCAAGATGTTCTTGATCTCATAGAGAAGGTGTGTGATTTATCATTCATCCTGTTTTTCATTCTAGGATAGTTCTATTAGATTATTCTCTCATTTTGTAATTGAATGTATTTTTTATTTAGGATAATTATCATTTAGTGCTAAGACATGCATCATATTACATTTTATGATGCATTATTTATTTTTTCAAGCTTCATATAATACTCTTTATGGTAGTTAATCTGTTATGAGTAGTGATAAGTTTAGTGATGTTAATAATCACAGGGTTCGATACAATATTTTGATCTAACAAGCTATATAAAAACGATGTTGATATCTAGCATGTACACAACAGTCAACGGCATATACATTTGAACTCTAAAGAGTTGTATCTCTTTGTATATCTTTTACGTTTTCTAATTTATGGATGTTCATAACTTCAGAAACCCGGCGGCATTATTGCTCTTCTGGATGAGGCCTGGTATGTGTTAAATGATTGAATCATTTTCTTACAGATATTGAATGGCTACTCTGTTACTTGGCACTATATGTACGCACTAACATCTGCATAGACATATACTTTGAGATCGTGAGGTTTGCCTGCTTATTCTTTGTAGTATGTTTCCAAGATCAACACATGAAACGTTTGCTGAAAAGCTATATCAAACTTTTAAAGAAAATAAACGCTTCAGCAAGCCAAAGTTGTCTCGTACTGACTTCACTATTAACCACTATGCTGGTGATGTAAGTGAAGTACATTTTGGTCTACACAGTCATCTACCATCGATGATAAAGGAAAGAGGCTCAATATATGGTGATTTTTAATTTACAGGTCACTTATCAAACCGAGTTATTCCTTGACAAAAATAAAGACTACGTTGTTCCAGAGCATGCAGCCCTACTCAGTGCTTCAAAGTGCTCGTTTGTTTCAGGGTTGTTCCCACCTTTACCCGAGGAAACTTCGAAATCTACGAAGTTTTCTTCTGTAGCCACTCAGTTCAAGGTCTGTTTTATTTTGCCATACATAATTTGGTAAATATATGCCTATACCTTGTATTTATTAGTTTTAATCTGTATGCATATATTGCGAAGCATCAATTGCAAGCTTTGCTGGAGACACTAAGTGCTACTGAGCCGCATTACATTCGTTGTGTAAAGCCAAATAATCTTCTTAAGCCAGGGATATTCGAGAATAATAATGTGTTGCAACAGCTTCGATGTGGTGTAAGTTCAATATCATTTTATTTTGGATGTGTTCTGTGGTATAAAATGAGCATTTTTGTCAAGTGACTTGAGACTTTATGGATGCCATCTATAGGGAGTAATGGAGGCAATACGGATAAGCTGTGCTGGATACCCCACTAGAAAGAACTTTGATGAATTCGTTCGGCGGTTTAGTATATTGGAACCTAAGGTTCTGACTGCATGGTATTTTCATACATTTCTGTTATCTGTTTTCCGTTTTTTCGGTTTTATATTGGGAAACTATTTAAAGCTAGTTAATGGTAACCATGTATTCACAGCCGTGATGAGATGACTGCTTGCCAGATGCTTCTTGAAAAAGTGAACCTTACAGATTATCAGGTGCCAATTTATCCCATCTGGAAATTCTATTTATCTCAGTTGTAGACTTGTGAATCGTAAATGATGCTACCCTAGGAAGCACGAGCACTTCGTGAGACTGCTTTGTCCCCGTGTTTGACACACTGCGGATACTGTCACACGAAGACACTCGTCTGACACGTGTCACACGAGTCCGAAAGTGTTGAAATAAAAAAATTCATGATTAGCTGTGTCCAATCGTATCTGAGTTATATCTGAAAGTTTTTTGAGTTGTGTCCGTGCCATGTCCGAGTAAAAAATATTTTAAATGCTAAATAATTTATAATAATATGGACCCTTGGAAAATCAGCAAGTATTGACACATAAAAATATCTTAAATGTTTTATATATTTTGAAAGGGGTTTGGAAAATATTAAAAATTAATACTTTGATATCAATGAAAATATTAGGATATTATTATAAATATTTAATTGTATACCTATATATGTTGTGTCCGTGTCCTGTAAAATTTTGAAATTAATGTGTCGCTGTGTCGTGTCCGTGTCAATGCTTCTTAGATGCTACCATTTTCTAATACATGCTGTTTAGAAACACGCATAGATTTAAGAATTGTTCCGTTTCAAAATTCAAATGTTGCATGGAGTTTTTTTACCTTTCCATTGGTTTAAGTAACACCATAAAGGAAGCAAGAAATATTCCAGCTTGCTACTAATAGCGTTTACTGCTTTTGCATCAATGCGGTTCTTTAAGTGCTGGATATAAGCTTATTGCTATTGCATCCATGAACTTTTCTATTGCAGATTGGAAAGACAAAAGTGTTTCTGAGAGTAGGTCAAATGGCAGAACTAGATGCATGTCGTGCTGAGGTCTTAGGAAGATCTGCAACCATTATTCAAAGAAACGTTTGCACATTTCTTTGTAAGAAACACTACAATTTATTGCAGTTGTCTGCCGTAGAACTACAAAGGGTTGCCCGAGGTATTAATTATATGAATCCTTTAGTGCTGTTTATAGTTGTTTACCAAGTAATCAATGAAATATTGACTTTGACCTATGTTTTTTTTTTTTTTTCTTAGGGGGTGTGTGTGTGCGAGTTAAGTTTAGGAGGGGGCCCCCAAAACCTTTCCTTCCCCTCCTAAACCCAACTTGCAAACACACCCTAAATCACTCCTTTGATTAAATTCTTTGAATTTAATGTAGGACAACTTGCACGCCATCAGTATGAGTACATGAGGAAGGAAGATGCTTGTATGAAAATCCAAAAGAACTTCCGCATGTATCTTTCAAAAGATGCTTACAGAACCATTTATGCTTCAGCTATTTATATTCAAACTGGTATGAGGGGGATGACTGCTAGAAATGAGCTTATATTCAGGAAGCGAACACGAGCTGCAGTTGTTATCCAGGTAGAATAGGAAAGGAGTTTCTACTTACTTTTTCCGATTGCATATAGTTTCCTAGTTACTTTTGTTTTCTTTTCATTTATGGGATTAGACTACGGCCCTATTTGGTACATTGTATAGGACACGAGCTGATAAAATAAGACTTAATAATTTTTATACTAGCTAACGTTTGAAGTGCTGCATGATTGTATAACTTCATCCCACAGAATAATTGTGGTTATAGTTTTAATTAACAAAATAACCTTAAATATAGTAAAAATGTTATAAAATTTATCTTGCAATAGATTTGGAAGTAAAAAAATTGTATTTTATCTAATTTGATAAAAAAATTAATCTTATGAAGTCACACCAAACATATAATAAAAATAAATGGTATTGACCTTATACAATGCAACAAAAAGATGTGATGTTGACCCTCCCTAGACCCCACTATTGAGGGAGTCTCGGTACTGGTCTAGACCGTCTCAATACTGGTCTAGACCTCCCTTGAATGTTCTTACCCTTATCTTTAAAATTCACACTTCTTTATTAACTAGATGTTCCAACTCAAATTTAAGTGTTTTATTTACTCTTCCTTTCAATTCAATGTGTTGGAGTAATTATTGGAAGTGATTGTCTATTGCTTGTCTTTCTTATAGTCACATATTCCCATATTAAGTGATACTAAGGTCACATATTCCCATATTAAGTGATACTAAGGTCATTGTTATTTTCACATAAAGTGTTCTTAATTTCATGTGAGTGTTTATCTATCAGAGACACTGCAGAGGTTATTTAGCTCACACTCGTTTCCAAAGTCTAAAGAAAGCAACCATTGCTGTACAATGTTCCTGGAGGAGAACAATGGCGCGTAGAGAACTTCGAAAGCTTAGAATGGTTATTCCATCTTCTCCTCTTGTTTCAATTTCTTAATTCTACCAACATTAAAAAGCTGCTGATGTATCTCATATTTAACATCTTTGAACATTTGATTATTTTATGTTTTTGGAAGAATTTTAAATGTTTTATTTATAGTGCCTGTTAGTGTTCTTTAAGATAGAATATTTATGATAATGTCTGTTAGGATTGAGAAATATCTTTGTATCGCTTCTACTGACCTGCTTTGGTTATACGTAGAGTAATTATTTAATTATTCAAATTTGTGGTTCCTTTTGTACTATCTCATGCATTAACCAGTTAGCACTAACTAACAGAAAATGTAGACACTGAATATGGTGTCACTATTTGAAAAGTTGTGCTTTGTTTCTCCTTTCCAAAATGTGACCCTATAGTGCTATGTTTTTTCTTAATTTGAATTTTATCCTTTTATTCAGATACGCTACAACTGTTTTTGTAAATCAACATGTTTTAATTGTTATCATACTTTTCAAAAGAAAAATAAAACATGTACAATTTTTAACTTCCTGCAGGCTGCTAGGGAATCCAAGGCTCTTGAAGCTGCCAAAAATAATCTAGAAAAGCAAGTTGAAGAACTAACATTGTGTCTACAAACGGAGGAGAGAATGAGGGTAATTTATTTATTTATTTATAGAAAATGAAAATGCAGCATTATGCAATTGAGTTTTTTTGTGTCTACTATCACTTACTATTTTTTCCTCCATGAGTGCTGTTTTAATTACATTATTTTGCTGACTTTCTCTCTGTTTTGGTTAATTATGATATTGAGGAAGCCAAGACACAGGAAAATGAAAAACTGCAATCTGCTTTGCATGAGATGGAGCTCCAGTTGGAGGAAACCAAGGCAATGCTCATTAAGGAACGTGAGGCTGCTGAAAAAGCTGCTCAGCAAACTCCAACTATACCGGATATCCCTGTTAATTCCAGTGATAGTGAATTGATTAATAAGCTTACTGTAGAAAATGAACAACTTAAGGTAAACATTACGTAAAAAATGTTTAAATAATTTATACTTCTGGATGTGTCCAATCATCCAAAACTATTGTTATTTCTGATGCCTTTCAGGAGCTGGTTAGTTCATTGGAAAAGAAAAATATACAGGAGCTTCCTATTAATCTTACGGAGAATGAATTGATCAAAAAGCTTACTGCAGAAAATGAAAATCTCAAGGTTACATTACATAAAAAATGTTTAAATAATTTATTCTTCCGGTTGTGTCCTCGCATCCAACAGTATTGTTATTTCTGATGCTTTTCAGGAGCTGGTTTGTTCATTAGAAAATAAAAATATACAGGAGTTTCCTATTGATCTTACGGAGAATGAATTGATCAATAAGCTTACTGCAGAAAATGAACATCTCAAGGTAAACATTACATAAAAAAGATATAAATAATGAATGCTTCTGGTTGTGTCCTAGCATCCGAAGTTATTGTTATTTCTGATGCATTTCAGGAGCTGGTTAGTTCATTGGAAAAGAAAAATATACAGGAGCTTCCCATTAATCTTACGGACAATGAATTGATCAATAAGCTTGCTTCAGATAAGGAACATCTCAAGGTAAATACGTAAGAAGTGGTTGAAACTTATGCTTCTTGGCAAGTCATAAATTCCAAAACTATTGTTGTTTCTGATGTTTACAGGATCAGGTTAGTTCATTGGAAAGGAAAATTGATGAAACAGAGAGGAAATATGAAGAAATTAGCAGGCTTAGTGAAGAGCGCATGAATCAAATTATAGAGACTGAAACCAAGATGATTGAGCTAAAGACATCAATGCAGAGGTTAATATAGTGGCTTTTGTTTCTAAAAGATTGCATTCAAATGCATATGGTGCTTCCTTCATATGATAGGTTGCCTGTGTAATATGTTAGGCTTGAAGAGAAAAACTCTGATATGGAAACCGAGAATCAAGTTTTAAGGCAGCAAGCCCTATTGAGTTCATCATCAAGGAGAATGTCAGGGAAGTTTTCACCTGCTCCAGCTCCGGTAAATCCATTAAACCATTGCTTATTAAGTCAGGCTGTTGGTACTCTCAGTGTTTATTCACAATCACCGCTAGTGACTTTTAATTGAAATTTTCTAAATTGTCCTCAATTTAATAAAGTATGTTCCTAAATTGTTATATTCACAGTTGTCTATTCACATATAATCGAGGAAAATTTAGAAAATTTCAATTATGAATTAACAATTCTGAGTCTCAACCGTCTCAGTTCTCAAACTGTAATCTTATTTATTGTCACTGGAGATTATACTAATGTCTTTTTCTCCTCTTGCTGCTACAGCCTGTGGAGAATGGTCATCAGGTAATAAAGAGCTCTTAAATATGGACACCCTTTCACTTCCCTTGTAATTTAATCATATATCGTCTTTGTATTTATCAAGAAGGAACAATTCTCCATCTTCCTTTTCTCATGGTCTTGAAGAAAATCCTATTTTCCATAGGCACAGCCAAGTTCTACCACAGCAAAAACATTTGGTACAGAGGCTGACATTAAACTGAGGAGATCTCAAATGGAGAGGCATCAAGTATGATCTTTCAGAAAAATTGTTACTTCTTAATATATTTAAGTCACATTTTCATATGCTTCTGCAGCATTTAGTTATATTATCTTTTTGTGTGCTTTCTTTGGCTGCAGGAGAGTGTCGATGCTCTTTTCAAATGTGTGCAGAAAGAAGATCTTGGGTTTTCTGAAGGAAAACCTGTTGCAGCGTTTACTATTTATAATTGTTTGCTACATTGGAAATCTTTTGAAGCAGAAAAGACAAGTATATTTGATCGTCTTATTCAACTGATTGGTTTTGCGATAGAGGTAACTTGCTATTTAATCAATTGATTTTTCACATTTTTTTTAATTACAGGGATTCAATTACAAATTTTGAAATTCAAAAATTCTGTCAAAATATAAGAGTAAGAATACTTTAACCATTTTTAAAACTAATCAAATATAAGAGAAATTTGGATGGTTGGAGTTGTGGTCCCTGCTAGCTCCTTTCCCTCCACTTATGTTTGAAGATACACCTAAAGTAGCTCGCGAGTAACCTATACTAAAGCTCAATATTCTGATTCTACACTTTTGCCACCACATTTTTTCTTAGTTTTTCATGATATCAAATTTGCACCAAGGAAAACATAATAGTCTAATGTTGATATTTAATATATGGTACATCCAACCCAATCTGCCTCAAAATAACCCTCCATCCATACAACACCAACTAAGCGGAGTCGGATATATGGATCAAACCACAACAATGTGTTTTAACATAAATCATGTTTATATACAAATCATTAAATACACTCCTTCCCTAATGCACATCATTCTTATAGATAGTTTCATGCCATGGATTTCTATTTGAATATCTCAAGATGTATAACATGCATTCCAATGAGTGTGACAAGGAGATGATTACAGTAATTAGGTCTGTACACATTTAGAAGTACACGTCCCAACAATGAGG
Organism: Nissolia schottii; assembly: GCA_003254905.1. Taxonomy (NCBI): domain Eukaryota; kingdom Viridiplantae; phylum Streptophyta; class Magnoliopsida; order Fabales; family Fabaceae; genus Nissolia; species Nissolia schottii. Next base: position 441,860 of record QANU01113349.1, on the reverse strand, counting down.
TAGTTAAGAATGTCCACCATCTTCCTATAACTATCTAGATCAAGGAGATGATATCCTTATTCCTCCAACTTACTTCAATCCGTATAAATACTTCATTTAACCCTTGTCCATCTTCTGTAATGGTCTTCTTTTTTATTAAGCATATCTCTACTTTTTTATGTCATTGATGTTTTAAGAAAAGGTGATTAATAGGAAATGACGTTCATCAAAGTTGAGACCAGTAGTTATTTTCATGATGTCTCACATGGTATTACTTTTAACATTTTTGTAGGATCAGGATAATAATGATTGCATGGCATATTGGTTATCCAACACGTCTGCTTTGTTGTTCCATCTTCAGCGGTGTCTAAGAGTGCCTACAACACGAAAGCCACCCACCCCAACATCGTTTTTTGGGAGAATGACCCAAGTAAAGTTCATTTATAATTATCTAATTTAACATGTGCTGAACATAATTACATGTGAACTTGTGGCTTATACTGTGCATCATAGTTTTTTTGCATTATGATTGTTTCAATGTTGTGTATCGTACTCTCTTAGAGAATTAATTAGTCGATGCATTGTTTTCTAGAATGTATGCTCACTAATTAAGTTTATCAGGAGGATGTGTTTGTCTCCTTATTATCAATAACATGCTATACGTATATATTTTACTTTGTAGAATGTTAGTTCCTCAGTATCATCGATAACAAAGAACAAAGAAAATGAAAGGGTGGGTACAATATGCATGAACTTGTTGAGAAATCAACAAACTTTCAGTATTGCTAACGTAATTAAATTTTTATGATATGCACCTTGTTCTGTGTCTAAAACCTTTTCTTTATCTAAAATGATAAATTAGTTTTTTGGTCCAATTTTATGTCAATTAAAGAGTAAAAACAGACATGTTTTTCCTTTAAAACAATTGTAGTATCATACATACATTCATACATTTTATTTTACTGTTTATGCTTATAAATGATGGCTTGTACTTCTTAAACTGTGATAATGTTGTTTGTCACTATTTCCATTCTTCTTCCACCCTTTCAAATACTAATTACACATTTTTTCTTCATAGTATAACTAATGAATATAGTTGTAGATAACAACATTAAACTCAAAATGTGCAATACAATGTTGTTTCTCAGGGATTCCGCTCGTCCAACAGTCTTTCCAGTAATGCATTTGATGTAGTGCATCAAGTTGATGCCAAGTATCCAGCTCTGCTTTTCAAGCAGCAGCTTGCAGCTTATGTGGAGAAGATTTATGGTATTGTTAGAGAAAATTTGAGGAAAGACTTATCACCTCTACTTTCTTTTTGCATTCAGGTATGGTTACTATATACTCATAATCAAATGTCTTTCATGTATTTCCAGTGTGAATGAAAATACATACATGCTATCATAGGTGGATTGGTAGTAATTTTATTTAACCCTACTTGTATGCTTTATGCTCTAATCTGTTATAAATTATTAACAATGATTTGTCTTGATTCCTTGCATATCAGAGTAACTTTCTATGTGCATTTTACTTCACATCCCTATCTTCAAGATTGTTATTTTAAATTTGTTAATTCGTGTCACCTCTCTGTCACTGGGTATTATTCATTTGTAAAATGACCATTTCAGTATAAGTAAGCTTATTCCATTTACATATCATTTATGATTTCAGGAGCACAAAACATCAAATGACAACAGCCAACCAGATGCTTCATGGCTCAGAATTACAGAATGCCTTAATAGATTTCTCAAGATTTTGAAGGAAAATTATGTATGTTAAGGTTTGGTAGTGTAGTAAATTGGTATCTTTATACCTGTTGCATGTCAAATCCATTTCTTTCTTAAAGAGCAAAACTGATTTTTAGTTTTGTTTCAGGTGCATCCTGTTCTGGTCCAGAAGATATTTAGCCAGGTGTTTCAATACATTAATGTGGAATTCTTTAATAGGTAATTTGTCATGTCTTTTTTAAACCCATCCGACAGTAATGGACAAATTATAGGCATCTGAGTTGACTTTTGAGTTGGGAATACTGTGTTCTCCAGCCTAGTTTCAAATCGAGAATGCTGCACATTCAGCAATGGAGAATTTGTAAAATCCGGGTTGGCTGAACTAGAACTATGGTGTAGTGAAGCAACAGAGGAGGTATACTATCTTAATACTCTAATTATCAGTCGCAGTAGATATTCACTCTTCATAGCTTTCCAAGGTATACGTATATCCCTCACATTATGCAGACAATGATTTTGTTCTTGTTTGGGTGGTAACTAATACTGTTGCAGTACGCTGGCTCATCTTTGGATGAACTAAAACATGCGAGGCAAGCAGTTAGATTCTTGGTATGTCTATTACTTCTGCTGTCAACTCTTTTTCTTTATAGATACACTTAAAGTAATCTGATGGTCAGTGCTATTTTAGTTTAATCTCTGTTTTCTTATTTTTCATCATACTTCCCTTTCTCATTTTGTTTGTCACCTTGCATAGAATTAAGCCAGTTGATTAAAAATTTTCATACAATTTATGATCTTTTCTGTTCCCTGTAAAGAAATGAGCTAAGATGCCATGTGAAAGGACACTGCCTCAGTTGCTATTTATATTACTACTATATGCATGATTAATATACCATAAGTTTTAGTGTGTATTACAAGAAGATTCATAAATTCTCAACACTAATTTCTCTCCTTGTTTTAATTTGGATACAATCCTTTCTTCAGGTTGCACAACAAAAGGATGAACTATCCTATGATGATCTTACAAATGACCTCTGCCCAGTAAGTTTTTTCCGTGTAATATGATTGAATGATAACATGTGTAAGATGAAGCAATGAAATCCACAAAAGAAAAATACTTGTAAGATAAAGATGAACAGTTAACCCCCAGACAACCAACATTGATCCTCAGATGGGGAAAAGAAGGGCCGAAACAAATTGACATTTTGCTCGCCGGGTCCTTCATTATATGTTGCTATCTACTTTTAGTCGTTTTGATCCTTGGTTTTTTTTTTTTCTTTTTCTCGTTTCCGTTGTTGGTTGCCATGTTTTGGGTTGTAATATTTCGATTTGGTCGATTTTTGTACTCATCAACCAGGTTGTAATGGTTCACTTCTTCGGGATGTTTTGAACTTTCACTTTATATCAATTATAAGAATATGAAAAAATAACTCATTATGAAGCTAGAAAGGATTTATGACCTGAACTTTTGTCTTAACCTTCTGTATATAAACAAAACTTGAGTGAATCCCCTCTTTGGGGTTAAAAAACTTTTCCTTCTTACACTTGTTGCTGATTAAAAAATGAATTTCGGCATATTATAGTATACACTTATAACACCAACAAGAACAGTCTTGTCGCACAAGGTGGGATCAACTAAATGCATCAAATATTATTGGATTCGTCAGATATATAGTATACTTGGGTTTTATGTTTTATCTTGCTGTAACGTCTGCACAATCTGAATTCAGGTTCTTAGCTCTCATCAGCTATATAGAATATGTACTCTTTACTGGGATGACAATGGCAATGACAATAAACCAAGTGTATCACCAGATGTAAGTTGCAGAAAATGATAAAAAGATCTACTCATTTTTCTCAGCATTTACACTGTGTTTTGAATATAGTTACACTGTAATTCCTTCCATTTATTTGTGCAGGTCATTTCTAGCTTGAAGCTTCTAATGACAGATAGTGCAGATGATGATAGTAAATCCTACTTGTTGGAAGATAATTCAAGGTAAATTTTTCTGAGTGATGCTCAAATGTAAATATAAATCCTACACCAACGGGTCTGTTTAGTTTCTGTTTTTCAATTTTAACTGGAAAATTTCTATATTCATTTTAGTATGTTTCTAATATTCAGAATTTTGTGAAAAAAATAGTGGGAAAAAAAAAATATTGTATTCAATGTTTACTTTACAGTTGACGAAATCTGAAAATTAGGAAACAAATGAAAATTATCTGATAGTTTTGTGATTAAAATTGAAGATAGAAACCAGACCGACACTTAGTTTTAACTGAAAACCAAATTTCTCACCTTCCATTGTTTTCTAAACTTGCAGTATTCCAATTATCGTTGAAGAAGTTTCTAGTTCCCTTAAATATAAGACCACTGCAAAAGTAAAACCTCCTGAAGAACTTCTTGAGAATCCCAGCTTCCAATTTTTGCATGATTATTCTTAGTACTCAAATCCGTGCTGTAAATCCACCCACTCGTTTTTCTCCCCCCCTCATGTTTTTTTAGTGGCATCCATATTGTAATGGTTGTGATAGCTAAAAGGCAGAGTAGGTCTCACAGTTCCTGTTAACATTTTTCTTTTGATCTCTATTTTCATTAGATTGTATGGATGTTCACTTTGGGGACAGATCAGATTTTTGTGTTAGTATAAGGAAAGAAAAGTAACATTTGTAACATGATAGGAGTTGATCGCGTAGATTGTTATTCTGGCCTTGAAATTTGACAGTGTAGAAAGCAGGACAAAAGCTATGGTGGAATTGGCCATTTATGTAAGATCATCATCCTTTGTAATATTGAGACTAATAATACGGCAGCAGTAGGTTGCTTTTAAGTTTCAATTACAACTAGAATCTAAACCCGCACAAATCCTTGTGTACCCAGTTGAATCCAAATTTATAAACCATTAGTCATATGTGCATATACGAATGTGTAATTCACACCCTATCACAATAATAACACATTTGAGCAAGTTTAGATACTAAAAGCAAGTTAGATAAAAGCAAACTTGAAATCCATCGATTTGGACTTCAAAGGACTCAAACAGCTTGGTTTCATGCGCGCAAGCCTAATTCCTTTCTCAACTTTTTTTTACCAATACAACAATTACTAAAAGTATATAAACACTTGAAAAGGTTTGTGAGCTAACTAATGTGGGATTAGAACTTTTGAAATACATGTTTTTAAAAGGTAGATTGGCTTATGTAGTTTTAGAGGGGGAGGGGACTACATCAAAGCTTGTACCATAATAAGTTGGCTTATGTCTTTAAGCAAGCTTTGATGCACAGAAATATTAAAATTGAATTAGAAGTTTAGAACGATTAAAATTGAAATGAGGAGGGAGTCCACATACCAAACCAATTAATGCAGGGCAATGCTCTTGTGACAATATTGCAAGATCATTCTGTAACTATATAGAAACTTGTGACACCTACCCAAAAGGGCTAGCTCCACAATCCATGATACTGATTCCTCACCTTCTCTTGCAAAACATAAATATTGACTTCAATAAAATTTAGAACTACATAAAAGTTCCCCCATCTTCAATTAGTTACATGGTGCATGCAATGGCAACAACAATTCTATATAATAACATATTCACCGGCTTCCATAATTAAGTGAGTAGAAGAAATTAGAAGAAAGCTAGTATCGGGAGAATATGCATGCATGATACAAGTGTTGTCATCTTACAATCAAATTTTGTCCAGCTTGCAGGAGGTACAGCTGAGAAATCCTTTTTCTTTTCATCATTGAAAACAAGCCAAAATGATCAACAGTGCTATTGCTCTTTCCACAAAGCAAATCGACCCTAATCTTCCAGTTTCAGGCTAATATCTTAAGTAGTATTTAGGAAGGAAAATATTTTAGTCCTACATTGGCTACGTCACAAACATTTTAAGTGTTTATATACATTTAGTAATTGTTGTATTGGTAAAAAGGGTTGAGAAAGGAGTTGGGCTCGCGAACACGAGTTCAAGCCATTTCGACTCTTCGAAGTGCAAATCGATGGATTTTCCCTCCTGCGCACGATAAATAGTGTTCTGGTCTTTTTGTAAAAAAAAAATTTGGTTTTTTGTAATTTACCTAAGAACCCATGATTTTCGCATGTATTAAATTCTCCGTCCACGATGTGCTAACATAACCACATATATCAATATTTACTTACATTTTAATTAAACAAATTAAAAACAAAAATTAAAATTTTTCGTACTAAATTCGCCAACGCATTTGCCGAATCTCAACCCGGTCTGCCACATCAGCAGAAACCATGATATTCCTGTAATATGTTTTGAAACAAGGGTATTTTGGTAATTTTTTCTTGTAACAGTGGCAAAAGAGTAAAAAACTCCACAATGAGCCTACTATTTACCAATATTTTTCGATATGAAAACTGATTTTGGATTGACCAAAAGTAAAACAATAGCAAATTACATCTTCCATCGCTCAATCCAAAAGGTTTTTCAAAATGTTTTTTTTTTTCAAGCATTTTTCCGCTATAGTTATTTGAAAGTTAGTCAAGCCTTTTTTCCCCAATATACATTGGTTTGAAATTGGATTTATCAAAATAAGAGTCACAAAACTAATTGAAATATAAGTATTTTGGGGCCATACGAGTAAATGATGACTCTAAGATCCAAAAAAGATTTTCAGTTGAAGAAATACCAGCATAGTCCTTTACTCTTCTAGCCATTGCTTGATAGACATTGTCATTTTCGTCATTCCATTCATTAGCCACAAGAGTAGCAAGTTGGTTCACGAAAACTTCTATCCTTACTATAGAAACATGAAAGCAAAATATTTGAGGGGCATATAAGATTACATTAGGTACTTTATTACACTTTTAACTCACAAACATTTTAAGTGTTTATATACCTTTAATAGTTATTATATTAGAAAAAGAGTTGAGAAAGGAGTTGGCTTGCGCGCATAAGGCCAAGCCGTTTGGGCCCTTCGAAGTCCAAATCGATGAATTCTCCCCGCGCGCACGATAAAGAGCATCCTGACCTTTTTGCAAGATTATTTTTTAAATTTTTGTAGCTTACCTGAGAACCCAAGATTCTTGCATGTATTGAATTCTCCGTCCATCATGTGCTAACATAACACATGTATGAATATTTGCTTATATTTTAATTAAACAAATTAAAAAAAAAAATTAAACACGTCAGCAGAAACCATGGTAGTCCTGTAATATGTTTTGAAACGAGACTATTTTAGTAATTTGTCCCTGTAACAGTGGCAAAAGAGTAAAATACTCGAAATTAAAAAACTCGAAATTTGAAGGTAAAAACTATCTTGCTGCTGCTTATAATAAGCCAAATGCAATAAGGGACATTAATGTTGTTACATCATTTCTACATCATTCTCTCTGCTTGCACGTTCAAAAAGTGCAATTCAACTTTTATTTGTATGTACATAGTATCAATGGAATCTAAGTCAGGGTTCAGTCCCTCGTAAAGTGTATACATGTTGTATCCTATATTACAATGGATATATCTAAGTCAGCCATCAAGTATATGCTAAATTATTCATATCATATGAAGTGACAAATATGAATAATTGTTGAGCATCAGAACATAAACTTGACAGACATTGACACGTAATATGTTACTGTATTATTTACCAAGGAAACCTTGGTTACCCGCGTTGTTAAGAATACTTGATCCTCTTCCAAGAAGTATTCACTGCAACCATAAATTGAAACATTTATGAATATCGGAAAGAAGGTGCTATAATTGTGAAATTTAAAAGAGTTGGTTAATTGATGATGCATTAATGCAACTACACAAACTAGTAGTGAAATTCAGCACAGAAGTTACATGTGAATGAATGCAGTAAAGCTACCTCTTTAGCTTTGGTGGCATAACGCCTTGTTGAATCTGCAGCTGCAGGTGGGGTCCCCTGCAATGCCTGATTCAACACCTGCACTCACCAAAACTAAAACAAAAAGGAAAATGTGAACTTGAGAATTGAGATGCATTAGTTAGAAGCAAAGCATGCAAGTAGAGAATGTTTACCAAAGCTGAGAAGGACCCTTTGCGCCTAATGATGGTTGCAAACATGATGCTAACCAAAAATGAAAAGTGAAGTGAAGTGAAGTGAAGACACAAAGAAAGAAACAGAGTAGAGAGGATGCCACCTTGTATTGGTGATTGAACTAGCTAGATGCAAAAGGTGGGGTTCTGCTAATAAATTCTATCAACTTACAAAAGGAAATGTAGGGAATTAGCAATTTGTAAAATTATTAATAGGACCCCACCACCTAGCAAGATTAAATAAACAAACACTAGTAGTAATAAACTGAGTAATTAACAGCAGACTAAATGTGTATAGTAACATAAACCAAGTTATAACAGCAATGGAAGCATAGCAGAAAAGTTTGGGGTTGCATTCTTATCATTAGCATCTCTAATGATATCCCTGCCTCCCTGTTACCTCCTTATATTCTCTAACAGTACCCTCACATTTCAATACCTCCTTATATTCTCAATTGCATGTGTGTGGAGAAGAAGCACTGCGTCTTCTCAATTGCATGACTGAGTCTCCCTTCGATGAACAGAAATGTCTCCGCCTCTTGTATTCCTTGCGTCAATGCATTCTCGCCAAGGTCACTCGCTCCCTTTTCTCTTCGCTATTTATTTTCCTTTAATCTGCAATTCTGAATATGTGCCCCGCCCAATAAGTGAATATGACCCGCCTCTACAAGGATTATCTTCACTGTTAGCAGGCGACGACCATCGCGCAGTGGAGAGTGAGGAGGATGAGAGGGTTAGGGTTTGACAATTAGGGTGAGAGAGATAGGAACTCGAGAGTGCTGGTTGAGTCGTTTGGGGAAAACAGGAGCTCCTTGGCTTTGTCGGCGCTGGCGCTGGTGAGGTGGCAGTCGGCGAACTCAAGTGGTGGCTACGGATTTGGAGAGATGGAGATGGAAGCTATTGGAGAGTGGGAGTGAGGGACAGTTTTGGTTTTCAATTTCCTCTTAAATAATGTCTTACGAGCGATTTCAGTTAAAACCGCCGGAAATTTTAACACCGCTGCTAAGCTAAACGGAACCGAGGAAAAATAGGGTAATTCGCAGCCATTATGTAGACCGCTGCTATAACTGCCATGAAATTAAGATATCCCAGCGGTTCGTCAAACCGCTAAAATCGCTGGCAATTCGTGTTTTTCTTCTTGTGTAGCATTAGAGTTTGATTGCTTCGAATGCCATCACCAACCCCATTAACTATTGTCAAGTTTAAAAGCTAACGATTTATTTATTTATTTATTTTAAAGGTTGGTCATGCGGGTAAAATACACAGATGAAGTTAAACATTAAAAAAAACAAAAAAAAAAGAGTCTCAATTTCAAATTAAGATGATTTATTTATTCTGTACACACAGGGGAAGGAAACAACCGTGGAAGGGGAAGCTGATTGATTGGAAATTGTGTGACGACAAAGAATCAGGAAGATCACAAAATAGAAAATTCCCATTAGGTCCCATGCGACACACAACCCACTGTACTGAATACTCCTTCACAAGCAAAATTTACCACTCTCTCTCTTCTTTCTCTGTCTTCCATTCCACCGCCTCAACGATTCTCTCACCGCTCTCACATTCTCTCTGCCATTGTCAATGCCGAGCCTTCCTTCTCCGCCTACTCCTCCTCCTCCGGCGACGCTCTAGCCCCTCCCGGCGACGCTGTTTCCTCGCCGGAGATCACCGCGGTGGTGCCGTGGTATTTTTCTAGGGTTTCCGTTTTTTTTCTTTCATTGCTCGGTTCCATTTCGCTCTTCTTCTGAGGCGCCACTGTCGGCTTGGTTCCGGTCGTGTCTCCGTTGCATCGGTGCCGCCATGGCGCCTCCGCGCCGCCGCGGAGCGAACAAGGCGAAGGCCAATGGCGACTTGCGTTTGGGCGATCTCGTCCTTGCTAAGGTCAAGGGCTTCCCTGCTTGGCCTGCGAAGGTATGGTTTCCTTTGTCGAACCTTTTTTTTAATGAACTTTGTTGATGCCTAGAGAATCTTTCCGTGCTGTGGTGCTGTAGGACTTTGCATGGATAGGTTTAGGTTTTGGAGTGGTTTTTCATTTTTTGCTAACTTTGTGAAAATGTGCATGTGAATGGGAAGGGTTTTGCATTAAAGTTGTTTTTTTTTTTTTTTTTTTTTTTTGTAGTTCTCGTTAAGCCGGGCATATTCCTGTAGAAGAACATTATTAGGCCTTTTTAGTAATTGTTTTCTTAGTGTTTCAATTAGTAGGATAGGAGCGTAACTTTGAGGCATCATCACCTTTTTTGTGATGCTTCTGCAGTGCTAGATGGTTAACGGCTAACCAACCAGTGGTAGAGGTTAGTTGTTAATTAATATTGGTATACTTGATTGATTATGTTAATTCATAATCTTCAGATAAGCAGGCCTGAAGATTGGGAGAAACCGCCTGATCCAAAGAAATATTTTGTTCAATTTTTTGGTACGAAAGAAATGTAAGTCTCTCTTGTCTTGCACCGTCACACATGCTCGGTTTGATTGAAGCATTAATGTTTTGCTTAGCAACATTTGAATCGCCAAGTTGTTGAATTCAAGTAGTAAATGTTGATAAAAAGTGCAGCCTCGTGCTATAAAGCTCCCGCTATATGCTGCGAGGATCTAGGGCCCGATTTGTGGGTCTACATTTGGCAGCCACACGTTGCATTTGTAGGAGGCTGATAACCTGATTCTTTGACGTGGTCCTGTAACCTCTGGATCACATGGCGACAAATCCAACTGTTACGCCAAGGCTCCCCCTTCTCTTTAGTAATTGATGGGGAAAAGAATAACTAAAAGGAAATGCCTATTGTGTGAATCGCACTTGCACAAGAGGAACACATTTAAGTGGAAACTGTATAATATTGTTTGGAGGAGGAAAACTTGATACAAACGGCAAAGATGGAATGTTGGAAAAAACACCCTGGCACATGGTGTGTTACTGTTCTATCAAATGGGCTGTTATTTATGAATCTGACCCTTTGGCTTTTGCTTGTTGGGTGAGGGTCTTTTATATCGCTAGCTCTTTTGAAGTTACAATGAAATTAAAATTCCGTTGTTGCTTCTATTGTGGACCGCAATTTGCAAGAAAAGTATTGTTGGTCATGGAACTTAACTGGCAAGCTTTCTGTTCCAGCATGCTGACAATATTTTAATGCTTCTCTATTGCTTTCTCAGCTACATGATTTTTTTTCTATTGGATGAAGGTTTCCAAATTTTGTATTTTGGAAATTGGGTAAACTCTCAAATTAGTCCTCCAAGATATACTTTCTTGGAATCAAGTTGGTCCCTTTTAAACATTAATTTGGTTCTCAATGTTTAAAACAAACTTCAATCTGTTTCTCCAATGTCTATTTGGATATCAATTTAGTCCTTATTTGGATTATTATTTAACACTTATGAAGAACCAAATTGATATAAAAGACTTTTGGAGGACAAGCTTGATACCTGGTATATCGATGATGACAAATTTTAGCATTTACTCTTTGCATTTTGATCATGATATTTATGAGTTATTTTTGTGTGAACAATGGAGTGAATCACAAATCTAGACAATTAGATAACACCCCAAATCCAAATTTAGGATTTGAGCTAACAATTAATATTAGAGTCACACATGTAGTTCCAAGTAACTAATTTGTTGGAAAAAATTTTGATGACCTTCATCCAAATGCTTGAGTAATTATGATGCTTGAGTAACTAATTTAGGATTTTGTGAATATTATGATGCTTTCCAATTTGTACTGTATTGTTTATTCTTTTTTTCTTTTCCTTCACAGAGCTTTTGTTGCTCCTGCGGATATTCAGGCATTTACAAGCGAGGCTAAAAATAAGCTGTCTGCTCAGTGCCAAGGAAAAACTAAGCACTTCATCCAAGCTGTAAAGGAAATCAACACGGCATATGATGAGTTTGAGACACAAAAAGCTAGTGGTTTGAGAGATAATATTGATGGTTCACATATTAGTTCAGATACTCCTGTTGATGGGGTGGTGGGTCACTTAAAGGATTCTGCTGATGCTGCGTTGTTAAATGCGGAAAAGGCTACATATGAGCGAGATGTTGGCTCTAATTTAGAGTACTGTACACAACGACCTGGAGAAAGCGATAGCCATGACAAAAAGGCTTCTGTATCTGGCCGCCCAATTGACAGTTCATCTCAAGTTTTGTCACCTGTGATCAAAAGCAAGTCATCCATTTGTGAAGAACAAAATAGGCATGCTAGCAAATCTGGTCTTCAGGTTAAGGATGCATGCAAGGTTAATGACCTCAAGCAGGCTGATAAGGCACAAAGTGTTTTTATAAATGGGAACAAGCAAAGAAAACTTGGTACTGACTCAAGTAGAAGTGAGACTGAAGATAATGGAAGAAGTGGTGGATCAAATACAGCATTTTTGAAGGATGAAAGTTCTGCAGGTTGTGCTGATCTATCCAGATCTAGAGAGACATTGAAAGGTGGGAAAAAAAGGAAAAATGCATTTTTTGTTAAATCAGATTCTCCAGATGCTCGTAAATTAAACTCCAATATTAACAGGTTAAATAAAGATAAGAAATTGAAAACTAGTCTTAAGGTGAAAGATGAGTTGCAAGAGATCTTTGTTGATTCTGAGGAGGCTGATGGAAAAAATTCTTCAAAGCAAACCATGACTCAAGTCCATGGAAAGCGTAGGTCGGGATCAAAAGAAATCTTACATGCTACCAAGAAGTTAAAGTGTATGGATACTAAAAATGATGAAACACTGAAATCTCTCTCAGAAGATGTGAAGAGTGCCTCACCTAGATCTCCTGTTGTTGATGACAAAGAATTCAGAAAATTAGAGTTGGAAAGGGCCACACCTCGTTTGAAAACAGAAGAAAGTTTGCCATCAAGGGTTCAATCAGGTACTGTTGGTTCTGGTAAATCTGTTCATGAGGTACTGTCTGGGAGGAAACATCATAACCAAGTCCACCTAGCCATGCCTTCTTCAGGCCTTGTTTCTGATGAAAATATTGATATGAGTTCTCTTAGACGGAAAAGTGATGCAAACAATAGTAAGATTAAACAAGTACAGAAGAAGCGTAGAGCTGTTTGCCTTGTTGATTACAATGATGATGATGACCCCAAGACTCCTGTTCATGGAGGAGCTGCAAAAAATATAAAATCACCTCCTTTTCTTCCAGAGGTTATGAAGAGCAGTGATGCATGCCCAGAGAATGCTGATGTTGCTCAGCTGGCTAACAGAAAATCTTGTTCACTGGAGGATAGTAACTCAAAAAACTCCTTTACTGAATTACGTAATGACACTTCATCATCTGGGAAGATTCAAACAGAGAAGGGTGGTAAAGTAAATCCTGTCAATTTATCCCATAGTCCTGCTAAATTAGATTTAAAGCAGTTTCCTTCTAAGGTGTATAAACTAACCTCCATCTCTCCAGTAAAATCACCTCAGTCAGTTCCAACAAAGTCAAATGCTGAGCGACATAAATCTTCCAAACCTTTGCTTAAAGTTTCTGGTAATGCTACACAAATGAAGGCTGATCAAAGTTCTTCAAGGTGTTTAAATAGCATCAGCTCTTCTCAGAGTCAAGTTCCTACATGCAAAAAGAAACTTGCATCTTCTGTGGAAAGTTCTAAAACTACTCTAAACACATTACCACAGGCAGTTGAAGTGGCTGTTGCAACAGATGATTTTAAGGATCTTGGTGCTGTTCATTTTGATAGGTCCCAAATGCTTTTCCTTCGTTTTGTTTCTTTCTTTAATCCTTTCTGAATTAACTGCTGCTTTTTTCCCTGTTTACCTTATTTATGTTATTACAGATTAGATGGGGACATGGAAGAAAAATGTGGTCTATTTACTGGTTCTAAGACACCAGAAAATGCTAAGACAATGAAGCATCTTATTGCTGCTGCCCAGGCAAAAAGGAGACTAGTAGCTCAATCTCAGTGTCATCCTCTTGTCCTGAATGATGTTGAGGGGGGAACACCCAGCCCCTCTGCAGTTCAGGAAGATCTGCAGGGAGTTTATGAGCACCCGACACCGATTTCTCCGTCAACTAATGGGCATCACTCTGCAACTCAATATCAGTTTGATGCTGAAGAAAATGTGGAGAGAAGAGTTGGTTCAGTGCAAAGGGCTGTAGGAGGCTCTTTGAGTGGTGGTACTGAGGCTGCTGTTGCTCGTGATGCCTTTGAAGGGATGATCGAGACTTTGTCAAGGACCAAAGAAAGTATTGGGCGCGCAACACGTCTTGCTATTGATTGTGCTAAGTATGATATTGCCAATGAGGTATGCTTTATCATATTATTGCCACCAATTTGATGTGGCTTAGCACTGTTTGGCATCCATGATGGGATTAGGCCTGATAGTAATATTATGCCACGTTTGGTACATCGTTGTGTTAGATATTGTATTGCATAAGATAATATTATCCTTTAGCTATAAAACAATTTTAATCAAAAGTTAAAAAAAAATTTAATAAAAAGTAAAAAATTATAGTAAGTGTTGGTTTATTGAAATTTGAAAACAATGGGTTTTGGAACATTATGTGCTAGTAATATGGTCTAAGTAGTTTACTTCTACTATTAGTTCACTTGGGCTTTTTTGTTCTATTCTTGCTTACATGAATATGGCAATGCATTTGCTTTGTTTATATTTAGAGATTAATCTCTGTAATGTGATAAATTTTCTGTGAAGTTAGACTTTCGTAATTACTTTTGGCATTATTTTTCTGTAGTGGGCTTACTTCCATGTCCTTTTGTTCAGGTTGTTGAACTTCTAATCCGAAAGCTGGAAAGCGAAGCTAGTTTTCATCATAAAGTTGATTTGTTCTTTCTCGTTGATTCCATAACCCAGTGCTCGTATAATCAAAAAGGTGGAGGATTTATTTCATAGATTTCTTTTTGCTAGCATTTATTATGGATGTCTCTCTCTCTTTCTCTGTCTGTCGCTTTCCTTTTCTCTGCTCAAATTTGCAAGTATTAGTTTCTGTTCTCTTTATGACATCTTCAATTCTAATTGTAGTTTTATTTTGCAGGCATTGCAGGAGCGTCCTACATTCCTATAGTTCAAGAAGTATTGCCACGCCTTATTGTTGCTGCTGCTCCCCCTGGGGCTAGTGCTCGTGAAAATCGTCGTCAATGTCTCAAGGTAAGCTTGTTCTTCTTTCTTATAGCAAATAAAATTGACATATGAGAAGTGAAGTATGAAGGGGAGGACATACATACACAGAAAGAGGAAAAATAAAAGAACAAGAGGGAAGAAGAAACAATCAGGAATGCGACAAGGGTACTTGGTCTCTCTGCATTTCAGTAATGGTTACGCCCTTGAAGTAGCCAAGAGTGCACTTGATAGAGGCCATAAACAAAACCTTAATCCCAAGAAAAACTAAATTCAGTGAGAGGCTTTTTAAAAATGTGTGTATTTTGCTCCAACAAAATATTCCATAGGACTGCCACTAAATTTTAAACTGTGTATCTTCCAAAACCTTCAAAATTATACCAAGCGAAGCAGCTCCAAAGTGAAGGAAAGATTCATCCAGCACATCCAACAAATTATTCCAATAGAAATTATCTTCTTTATAATGAAGATATAAATGGACTGCTATTTTTTATTTCAGCTAGAAATTAAAGATATATTAGTGCAAAGTGCTGTTTGGGCTCTACAAATCTTCAACATGTGTGTATGTTATTTCTATTGAGTACAACTGTCATGATAAAAGTGATCTTAGGTTTAGTGTTAGATTTCCAAAAGGGCTTTAAAGAAAGAAACCACTCACTGTTGGAAAGTGTAGAACAACAATAATATAGCCTTCCATTTTGTCGACGGTGTGTTGGAAAGGAATGGCTGTGTCTCTAATGATGTTTTTTCACCTGAGTTTTCTACGAGATTGAGACCTTTTTGTGGCATCTTTGTGATGTTCAGTTTATAATCTCTTTAAGGGCATGCACATTTGAGATATGCAGAGGGAGTGGAAAGTTCTTTCTATAGTGAATAGCTTTAATAAGAGCTTCCTTCCTTTCTTTCCCCCTTTTTTTCCCTCTTATTGTCTTCACTGATTTTCTTTGTTGATTTCTTATCCTCCAATCTTGTGTATATCTTTCTTCATCCTTATCTAATAAATATCTCCTTTCATAATAAAAAAAAAAACATCTATTTTTTTTGTTTATCCATTCATCCACTAACAAAACAATTCTTAGAATTGTGTACCTAGCTGTATCCTACAATGTAGTCGAAGGGGGAAGGATTGCCCAAGCTATTATAAAGGCTATCTTGGGTATATTCCTAAGAATTAACACACCCCTTATGCCCTAAACTGGTCATTTGGAGCGTAAAGTTTGCGGGACTAGGAGCTCGTTTGGAACAATGCTTATACCTTTTTTCAACATTTTAGTAGTCGAAAATCGGTTTGGTTTGAATTGATTGTATAGTTTTTGACTTCCCAAAAAGTAGTTTTGAGTGCTTATTAATAAGGTCTTGCTTATAGGAACTTCTGACTTCCCGAGAAGTCATCTCGAGACACTGTTCGATACCCATTACACTCAAATGAAAGTTCTCTTTCAATTAACAAATGATGCCCTCTTCTTGCCTTTGGCCATCATCGCTTTCTTGTGTCAGATATATCTTTTTCATATCCCTACATGCAGTCACTAAAATGTCATCAAATGTTAAAAGAAAATTCCCAATTTCATAAAATTCGAAATTTATGTTATCATTCCAGATTGATAAAATTCAATTGTTACATAAAATTACAAGTTAATAAGTGAATGATTTATTTATTTTTGATAAATGAATGATTTAATTGCTGACAAATAAAATTAGACTTGATAATTTTAAAAAAAATAACAATAATATTTAAATATTTTAATTATGGTTGTTTAAATAATTTTCTTGACAAATAAAAGCACTTTTAGAATTATGTAACCAAACATTACAAACTCAAAACAAGCACTTATGTTAATTTACATCCAAACACATAAGAAATTATTTATAAGCTACTTTTCACAAAAGATCTTTTGTGATAAGCTCCTTGTGTAATAAGCTCCATTTAACTTATCTACCCAAACTGGCCTTAGATATCTCTGGGTTGTCCAGTTTCAATCATATGATGGACTCTAATATTATTGTGGAATTGCAACATAACTCTACCCCAAAAGCTAGCTTTAGGGGATGATTGTCCAATCTATCATAAAAGCTATATTGGCCATACCTGTAAGCAAGATGGACTCGCGATTCTCATTACTGCATCACTTAGCTTATGCTTTTGTATGCATTTATCTGTCCAACATTACCAATCAGAAAGCAACAAAGATCTTAGGGGTGCTGGGTGAAGTTTTCCTTTGAGCTTGAAAGGCACCTTTCAATCACTGTTGTAAAGTGTAAGAAACTGAAAATAGAGCTTACAGGAAGACACACAGTGGCAGATTTTCTGTTCTTGATTGGAAGGAAAATGAAATTTATAATATAAAAGCAACGGGAACTGAATGTAATTACTTCCCTATCACTCAGGTTCCATGTAAAGTGAAAATCGCAAGAAATATACGAATTCATAATAGAGGTAGAACATTGGATATATAAATTTATGGGTAAATTACATTGGCCTCCCCGAGGTTCAGTGTAATTACACGTAACACCCCTCCATTTGTAAAAGTGTCTTTAGAGGTCCCTGAGTTTCAATAAACTCTACACTCACCTCCCCTACTGTTGATGGACTGTTAAATAACATGACAATGACGGCCGTGGAGATGGTGGCAGCAACCATGGCAGGGGCAAGGCTGGTGGTCATTGACATGGTTGTTGGAGGCGATGACAACAACTC
The DNA here is from genome assembly GCA_003254905.1 of Nissolia schottii. NCBI lineage: Eukaryota > Viridiplantae > Streptophyta > Magnoliopsida > Fabales > Fabaceae > Nissolia > Nissolia schottii. The sequence continues at coordinate 424,364 of QANU01113349.1, read as the reverse complement.
TTCACGGTGGTTTGCAGTGGTTTGATTCCCAAGGTCGACGAAGCAAAGCAGCACTGCTGTGGTTCTTGGGATAGGTGGTGGAGAACACAGTTGCGGATTTGCGATTTCTGTCGTGCATCCATGGCAGAGTTGGCTTCATGACAGTGGTTCTCTTAGGCTTCTTTTATTTATATTATATATATGTTTGTATATTTATTTATTTTTTAGTTTGGGGTTTGATTCATATGGTGATGGGTTATTTGAAGGTGAAATTTTCATCTTTTGAATGAAATGTTTGAATGGTGTTTGAGGAGTTTCAGGGTGTTTTGGGTTGTGATGAACTGAGAAGGCTGAAAATGGTAGTTTGCAGTGTTTGTTTGAGGGGGTTTTCAGGTGGGCGTGGGAGGGGGAAGGTAGACTTTGATTTTTCTTTTGTCCAATTTTGAGCTTCTGAATTTGATTATGATTAATGGAAGTTGAAGAATCTTATTTTGGTTTCGGTTGTTCTGTTGTTATTTGATCTGATTATTTTGGTGATTTTTGGAGCTTAGTTGGGCTGTGCAACTCTGAAAAACGGTGGCTGAGATAGTAGTCTTAAATATCTGTAGTTAGCTTTTTGGGTGGTAGCGATGGTGGTTGGGGGCTGGTGAGGAGGGGAGGCAGGGGTGAGGAGGGTGGGGGATGGCATGTAAGGGTAAAATAGAAAAATTGCATTGACACTTAACAGAAATTAACTCTGTTGGTATAATGGGTGGTTAGTGTTACTTGGACAAATAGATGGGAGGTGAGTGTAATTTCATTTAACTTCTGAGGAGGTGAGTGTAATTTACCCTAAATTTATTTGGATGATATTTCTGATGAGAGCCTTGACCTCCTCCCAACTAACAATGTGGATTCTATTATTCCTTACTCCGGATCAAAGGAAAACAACAATTGAGCTGTTTCGGCTACATGGATCAAGCGACGCCATAGTGCCTTATCAAGGACCATGTTTTCATGCAGATTGTTAACCTCTAAATATTTTCTAATAGTTTCTTTTATAGTTTTTCCAGGTCTCCCCCTACCTCTAGCTAATTAGTTACCTGCCATTTGATCTACTCTCCTTACTAGGGCTTCTATTAGTCTTTTCCTCACATGTCCAAATCACTTAAGAAGGGATTCTACCATCTTTTCTACTATAGGTGCTACCCCGATCTTCTCCCTAATGCAATCGTTCCTAATATTATCTTGTCTAGTGTGTCCACTCATCTAACGCAACGTCCTCATATCCGCAACATTGAGTTTATTCTCTTGTTGGTTTTTACTGCCCTATACTCAGTCTAGTATAACATTGCTGATGTTACAGTTGTGCGATAAAATTTTCCCTTAAGTTTGAGTGGCACTTTTCTCTCCCACTTCATAATTTTCCGGATCAAAGGAAACAGTTCATAATTTTCTCTATCCTTATAATCTCCCTTCTGGATATTAGAAGTGTTCTGCAAATGGTTTTGTTAGTGTTGTGTTGTTTCTTTGATTGATATGCTGAGAAATTGGCATGACTTGTTACATGGCTCAATCTTGAGGACCTGCTTCCCCCTTCTCCTTCTTGTGAGGATATCTTATCAAGCTCTCTATGTACTCTTCACTTACTCATGGGTAAATTTCTTTATCTATAAAGAAAATTCCCTTGTGGACATTTACCCCTGGTAAGCAACTTTGAGCAATTAATCTTCAGGTCTATAATAATTTCTGCAAGCTGAGTAATATAAAAAGCATTCATAAGAGTGACTATATTCTCTTCCAAAAAAGAGAATTGCGTCATCCACATTGTGGTGGTGAGAGACCATAAATGCTGTGAACTGAAGCTGACTTTTATCCCCTTGACTAGGTGTCATCAATTCTTGAGAAGATCTAACAAACCAGCCAGGTTAGTTAATAGTATGCTATGCCGTGGAGCCTTGCGGCTGGTGTTTGCGATGTGAAGCTTGTTGTGCTGCGTTTGTTGGTAGCGGCTGCGAATTGCAGTGGTATGCAGGTATTTTAGTGCCGTTGTGACCACTTCTGGAGGGGCTGCTGCAAAAAACTCTCAAGCCACCCTTGGTTCTTGTGAAGCCCTAACATTTTAATCCTTTTAAGCTAAATTACTTCTTTGCTCTTACTTATATTACTGAAGTTTCTTTTATCAAAAAAAATATTACTGAAATTTCCATTATGCCCTTGTAAATTCTATTCTTGTCCACACTCAAACTGATGAAAATTCTTTTACCCACATTTAAAACTCCGAAATTCCTTATATTACCCACAATGTATGCTTTTTCTTACACAAACCCATTGCACAAAACAGGTCAGAAAATATCGAAACATTTTTTTCTCATCAAAAGCTATTCTGTTTTTCCTATTTAACCTGCTCTCTCTATACTCACAAAGGTTCCCATATTTCACACCTTCTGACTCTGTTTCAAGCTTTTCCAGCCAAGTCTGTATGTTTTGGTAGCTTTTCCAGCCTCAAGTAATCATGTTATCAACTTATCATCAAATTATTGACTTTTTATTATTAGTTATGTCAAGTTCGGAGTATATCTCAATTTTGACTAGTTTTTGAGATTGAACACCTATTATGTGTATTAGATATAACGTATATTGTCGCTGCTGATTTTGAAATAGCAGTCATCCTGCAATTTGCTTTGCTGCTATTTCGTTTTTGGGGCTGGCTGCTTCGTGCCGCTATCTGGGATTGACTGCTTTGATACCATCCACTGATGGAACCTTCCAATATGAAGTCTCACTGCTCGCAGAACGAAGGATGCTGACCATTTGACAATCACAAGAGAAATAATAGAGATATGCAATCTTGTAGGATTTTAAATTAATTCACTACACTGTTTTCTTTATTATTAGCTAGTCAAATGTGATTTTGTGTAGGAAAGTCTATGATGCCACTTCATATTTTGCTTTTATGCTGTATGGAAAAGTTATATTGCATTTGTTTTGTTTTATGTCGGTTAAATTGCAGGTTTTAAGGCTGTGGCTTGAGAGGAAAATTTATCCTGAATCAGTTCTTCGCCATTACATGGATGATATTGGAGTTTCAAATGATGAGACGACAGTTAATTTTTCTATGAGGCGTCCATCTCGAGCAGAACGATCTGTGGATGACCCAATTAGAGAAATGGAGGGCATGCTTGTTGATGAGTATGGAAGGTGTGTTGTTTACTTGTTCTGTCAAGTTATTAGGTTGAAAAATCATTGTATGTTTTCTATTCAAAAGTCTCTGGTCATTTTTGTACAATTAGGCTATCCTCTGTTGCAGCCACCTACTGGCTACTGGGGATAGATTTTGTTTTAGTTGCTATTGTAGTTTATCCTATTTCTACCTAGAAGAGAGTAAATACTGAATTCTTGTAATGAGAACAGATGCAACATCAAATGCAATAATTTTTTTTTTTGAATTATTGAATCATAAATGAGTATGGCGGTACAGGGTGAAAACAAAAAGAAGACGGTCTGAAATAGAAAGAAATTATTGGGTCAGTCATTTTGGTAGAAAGCTATGGCAAATTGCAATACATTTAAATAATTGAAGAGGGGAGTTTAGCAAATTCGAAACCGGGTTTGGAATTTATGTTTTAAATCTCTATGAATATAAAACAGTGCCAACATAAATAGTTGTAAAAACATTATACTGGGACGCACTTTTCTATCTTCTCTCCTCTTTTTTGATTTTCAAAATGCACTTTCCTTTTACCTCTTGCACAGATCCTCACAGTTGACCCCCTTAGACGCGGCCAGAGCTTCACCGGCTGTCCAGCCAGCCACAGAAGCTGTGCTGCCAAGCACGCCGACGCTCTCTCTCGCGCGGCTTTTTCTGCTCGTTATTCTGGCCACGCGTGAGAGCGCGTGTGACGTCATTTTGACGTCTCACTTCCTGATTTGCTCTCTCCTGCAACTCACCTGCATTACCCAGAGTGGTTCCGCGTTTGCCGAACTGTTCCACCGTGCGCCTAATTCTCTCTCTCCCTGTGTTTTCGTTTTGGTTCTGGTTCTTTAGAGTCTTGGCAATTGAAGCCAAATGCTTTGAGCTTGTGTTGGAGGTTGAAGGAAAGCTCTTTGTGCTGCATTTCAATGAAAGGGGGAAAGGCTTTATGAAATCTCTGATTTTGGGAAGAAACTGTGCCTTTTTGCTGCAGTCAAGTGGAGGAAAGCTCAGAGATAAAACGCTGCCCACTGCCTCCTCTTTCAAAAGGCAGTATGAAGGTGGTGGAAAGCTTTCTTCGTGTTCAGAGGTCACAACAACAGAGGAAGTTTTGTCATGATCATAGAGTTCTTCGAGTTTGGTAGGAAGAGTATGGTGATAGTTCATGAAGGCCGTTTTGGAGCTGGATGGAATCTTTTTGGGAAGGCATTATCTTATTTGTTGGTGTCCCCTCTCATGAAGCAAGCAGCAAGGTAGCCCAATCACCGTTCCCTACCTTCTTCACAATTAGTGTCTGGGGAAAAGTCATTCACTGAGGTTCTCAGGAGTGGAGGTGGTTGAGTTGGTTGTCGAGAAGACTAGACTGTTATGCGTTATGCTTCAAATTGGACAATCCATGTTAGCGTTTCAAGTGGTATTATCAAGTAGGTTCCTTTCCGTGATCAAGTCCAATGTTTTCTCTAGGTTGAAGATTCCCAATGGAAACATTTTCTCTAGATTGGGGCTGATGGCTCCACATGTCAGCATGCTCGTGTTACTTATCGGACTAATCATATCCCTCGCCTAGGCAGAACGTCAAGTGAGTTTGGGTACCAAAGGAAGAGACACATACCTAGTTTGAGTCCTCGTATCATGGAGCAAAGAGCTTCCCCCTCTTTGGTGAGAGATCTAAAGAATCACGATTCCTTAGTTGGCGTTGGCATACTTGAGAATCCTTCTCAAATCCTTTCTGACGAGCGTGAGGTTTGTCAACTAGAGGCAATTGATAACCATGCTGGAGTCAATTTCTTGATAGCAGTGGTAGCTTAGAGTTAGATTCAGACTCTTCTGATGTTTGGGACAGGAACGTAGAGGATACCTTCTTTGAAGAAGATGAAGGTCTGTTGATTGAGTCACTTCAAGGAGAAGAGTTTGAGAACAGGGAAGAAGAACCCAATCCTGAGGACTGCTTACATGGTATTGCAAATCTGGTTGCAAATGACACATTCTGGATGTGTTCCTTCATCATCTCTTGCTTCGGCAGACAATTGTGATGTTGGTCTTACTTCTACTAACTCAGTTGATTTCTAGATTTCTGGCTTTGCCAGCACCAGGGAGTCGTTTCTGTGCCACTTACATCTTCTTTTGTTCTATCTTCTATGCCTATTGTCTCTTCCTCGTAAAACAACGCTGTTAATTTTTCAGGTGGCCTTAATGAGTTGTCAAGTCATGCTAGTAAAGGCCTTCTTCCATTGCCTCTTCAAGGCCATACTTCTCTTGGTAATCTTGATGTAGGTTCTGCATCGCAACACCATAACCATTTTTTGCCCAGATGATGGGAAAGACATGAGAGATCCCAACTCCTTCTTGAAGGACATGAGGGTGAGTTTGGGGGGTGCAAGGGGAAGGTTAGTTTAGTCAACACACCTCGGACCTATGTCCGCAGAAAGCCTAAATTGATTAAAGAACTCCAAAGATTAGCTACTTCTGTGAACTTATGAAGGAGGGAAGGGTAACCGGAAAAAAACAAGTGATTTTAGAAGATCCTCAGTTGGAATGTTACAGGGTTAGGGGACCCTAGGAAGTGGGGAAAGGCGAAAAAGATTATCTTGAAGGCTAATCCGGAGATTGTGATGATTCAGGAGTCTAAATTAGAATCTTTTGATAGTTGGCTTTTAAGGGATATTTGGGACAATAAACATAAGGCTTTTACTTAAAGGTCTGTTAATGCCATGTCGTATAAGACATGTTATTCTGACTTTCTGACCTGAGTTCACATAGCACACTCATTCTTACATTTTTTATTAATTCCTATTTAGAATTAACTTTAACAGAATATTAAACAAAGTAGTAGAAACTAAGTTAGATATTAACATTTGACATGGGCATCTGCACATTTTAAGCAGGAATAGAATTCAGTTTACTATTAACAGAGAAATGAAATTATAGATTGAAACTTTATTTTTTTATATTTTTTTTAGATTTATTTTATAGCTGGTTTGCATACTATTCTTATCATTTTATGAAGCAGAACTGTGCTGTCTTGTATTCTATTAATGGTCTTGCTTGTTTCCAAATGCAATTTCTAATTCTAGTTCATGTTATACATCTCGGTGTTATTTCAGTAATGCTACATTTCAGCTGCCTGGCTTTTTATCTTCTCATGTGTTTGAAGATGATGACGATGATTTTCCTAGCAATGCTTCTCTGGCAGATCCAACTCGCACACATGGAGAATCAAAAACTTCTACTGTTACCCCCAATGACAAGCGCCACTGTATCTTGGAGGATGTGGATGGTGAGCTAGAAATGGAAGATGTCTCAGGTCACCCAAAGGATGAAACGATCATATTATTGAACAGTTCTTCTGAAATGGATTTGCAACTTCAAGGCTCAGATAAGATTTTGGATCCAGTTTCATACATTTCTGAAGGGATACCTGATACACTTGAGGGTTCTCCTCCATTGCCACCTGACTCACCTCCTCCTCTACCACCTTTGCCTTCTTCGCCTCCACTGCCACCTCCTCCATTATCTCCATCTCCTCCCCCACCCCCACCACCACCAGTGGTACAAACTCCACTTCCCCCTTTACCACCCCCAGCCCCTCCATCGCTGTTGGTTCCTCAATCCTCTGGATCTGCTCAATCCTCACTTTTCTCACAGGGGTTAGTGCAGCCTCAGTCTTTGCATCAGTCATCATCACAGTTGGGGTATCAGCATAGTGTACCTCATGACTATAGTGGCACAACTAGTGTAAGTCATTTTTGCTTTTGAGTTGTAGTTTTTGATTTGTATGCATTGCCTATTTTGACAAGTGGAGTCCTCTGTACAGGGCAACGAAATAGTTCAAATAGCTGGAAATTCTTTTCCGGGAGGTCACAGTACTGCAGGTGTCAAGAATAAACCATTGCCACAGGCACAGCTGCCGTCTTGTTTTCCTCCAATGGTTGGCTGCAGCTCTCAGGAACCTTCTGGTTTTACTCCTCCTAGGCAGTTAGAATATGGACAGAATGAAATGTACTTAAATTCTCAAGTTCCGCTACCTAAACCGCAAAATGCCCCATTTGCCCCCAGGCACATGCATCCTGCCCCACCCCAAAATTTGGCCAATCAGTATTCATATCCAAAGCCTTTTCATTTTCCCTTCTCTCTGCCACCCCTTCCAGATGGTCAGATGCAATTTGTTGCTAATGAGCAATGGAGGATGTCATCATGTGAATTTAAAACAAACAATCAACATGGTTTATGGAGAGGGAGAAATCCCTCCTGCCCTGGTCCACCCTTTGGGCAGGAAGGTAGAATCTATTTAGCTAGCTTACTATTCCATCTACTAAATTTTTAGTTTTCTGTTCCGTTTGTTTTTTTTTTCTTTTTATTAATTAGTGATACGACGTATAAGTCAAAGCTTGCTGTAGGTACTCTAAGGTAGCATTTGGTAAGCGTCCTAAGGAAAAAAAATACAAAGACCTGACAGCAGAGACGCGCCCGTGTCCTTCCGTTTTGAAGGCGCAGAAATTAGTTTAAAAATCGTCTCTAGACATGTCTCTTGTATTCCTCCTTTATGGATGCACAGAAATTAGGTATAAAATTATCCTGAGATAGGAAATTTTAAGTTTTATGTTTTTGTTTCCTTCAAACATGTTTCTGTCCCCACTGTCTCTGTATTTATTGTCCCTGGATGTTTACTAAATGCTACGTAATGTTACTGATATTATGTGTTGTTGGTGATGTTAATCAGAATGTTATAAATATTGTTTTCATGGTGATGACAGGTTATTTTCAGCTACCACTTGAAAGACCACCAACAAGCAATGCAGGTTTTAAGCTTGCAAACCCTAGCAACATACCTGCTCCTCCAGTGTCAGGTATGTTTTGCTGTTTTACATTACTTAACTTCTTATTTTTTCTCCATTTCCCACTGAGCTTCAACTTGTTAACGAACTACATTTGTAAATCATGATCATCATTTCCTTCTTCAGGACATGGTGTTCCTCAGATGTTTGAATGTAGGCCAGACATCCCTGCACTTAATTGTTGGAGGCCAACTTGATGTTGATTGAAATTTTTTTCCAGTCCATTTGCAAAATGGGTGGGTAAGGATATTGGCTATCGGGTTCATCTTTGGCTTATTTGATAATTTTGATATTGGGAGGAAATTAATGGAGTGAATGATCATAATACCTACCTGTGCATGGACTCAGTTTCTTTTATAATAAAAGATTGTTTGTTTGTTTACCTGCCTGTAGTTGGCTCCTTTTCTTTTGGTGTAATGCTTAAATGTCAATTTTTATCAAGAAGGAAAATCATATTTCTAGGGTTTCTGTTGTAATTCTGAATGATGACTGCCTGTTGTCTTTCAGTGCTGTTGCTGGTGGATCACCAATCAAGGTTACATTGTGTGGCTAAGTTAGATTTACTTGTGAGTACTTACAATTACCCCTGACGAAAATTTTGAAAACTCGAGGAGGCTTTTGGCAGGACTGTGTATATTGTAATTTTTCCTGACAATGTATCCAAATCCAAGGGACATTTGCTTCGAAGTTTAGTCCCTTGTTTCTGACTTGGTTAGTTTATCTGTTTACCAGCCCTTGTAATTATCACATGAGATCTATATATAGAAAACAATTCGAAGAACTAAATTTTAACAAAAGCAATTGAATGTCAAATTTTATTATATAGCTAAATTTGTTTCTATGGTTCGTTTTGGTCCTATTGCCTTTTTCTCAATTTATGGCATGCTTTAGTGATTTCAATACCAATAAACATTCTGTATATGTCAAGTCCTGGGAGTGGATCATCTCGTGACATTTTTAACATGACAAGGTCATGTGTGGTCTCTCACCATTAATTGAGAAAGTGAGACTCATACATGACATAAGTAATGACAAAAAATAATGATGAGGGATCACACATGACCTTGTCATGTGAAAAATACACATGAGATGATCCATTCCCGTCAAGTCCGTTATAGAACTCTACTCTGGGATCTTATGGCCATGTTTTATTTGAAAGGGAAAAAATGGGTAACTGGTGGAGGGGTGTTAACTTTGTTTTAATGGAAGTTCATTTCGCACCACTGAATCCTTGCTCCATGTGAAGATTTGGTTACGTATTCATCATGGCCACTTTCTCTCCGTGCCCTCCATGCAAGTTCCATCTAAGGGAAATAATTTGAATCTAAACATCATTGATATTCAAAAAAATTGTTTAAAAATATTGTCTGTGCTTTACCTGATCCTTGTAGTCATTTTGGATTGATAGGAAGAAAAATGCTGGGTTAAATGGGACTTGACTCCTCTCACTTTCATGATATAAGTAATAGACCTCAAACATTGAGAACATTAATTGTTGTTGATAAGGGACTTCATATTTTTTTTAATATATATATTTTCTTATATAAACAACTCAAGGATTTAGTTTCATCAATAGTTGAGACTCCTCATTTTACTCTCTAAAGTGAACCCCTCACTTTAGAAGAGTCAAATTCAGTTAAATGTATTCTATTTTTTTCCCAGAAGTTGTTATGAAGAAAATTTTAAGTGAGAGAAGGATGTGAACAATATTTTTGGTTTTTGATGGGGTTTAGTTGAGTGTTACTAGTTTGTTTAATGTAGACAGCCCTCCTAATTGGATTAGGCTTACTTGATTGATTAATGTAGACTGCCCTCCTAATTGGATTAGGCTTAGTTGGTAGTGTTTTTTATTTCAGCTTCTTGTCAATGAATTGGAAGTTGGCACAAAAGAAACATTAATAACCTTGTCAATATTGAGTCATTCATTTTGCCTTTATCAACTACTTAAGCTTTTGGTAGAGATGGTTTATGATAGAGTAAACATTCAAATTCGTGCCTAAAGTTTTTAATGTTGGTCAAGTTCGTCCCTAAGTTATAAAAATGGTCATATTAGTCCCTGAAGTTGCTAAAAGTTAGTCAAGTTAGTCCTTTGGCATTGATCAAATCAGTCCCTCTCAGGACTAACTTGACTGGCTTTTGGTAACTTCAAGGACTAATATGACAATTTTCATAACATAGGGGCAAACTTGATTGATGTTGAGAACTCCAAGGACGAATTTGAAGGTTTACTCGTTTATGACATGGTGTCAAAGTCTGTGATCATGTGGTTCAGATCTTTATCTTTTCCGTCTCCATTCTTCTAAATCAAGTAAGTTGACTTTTGGCACAATGTAGGTAGGCTTTTGCATTGTCAATGCTTCAAGCTTAAATAGCACTTACTTGAGGTGGCGTGTTGAGATATATAGTCATTCATTTGCCTCTATCTAAAAGCTTAAGTTTATGAGAGAGGTGGCTCATGACAACCCTTTTGTGAAAAAATCATTGTGAAGCCAAATTTTCACTTTTGAGGTGAAAAGAATCCTAATCAAACAGGCTTAATTTAGTTGGAAATGATTTTACAGTTTAAACTGTAAAATCAATTTGCTCAACTATGTTCAATCTGAAAATAAAATGTTCAAGCATGTTCAATTGCAAATTTTAGCTTTGTTTTCCACTAAATTTCGTTTTGTGAATTTTTTGGGAAATGGTATCAAGAATAATAAAGTTGGAAGCATATCAAGTGTTGGAGTTCACCTTTTGTGAAAAGCCACATAATAATAGGTTTGTTTTTGAGTTTTAAATGGAACTGTGATTCATGCTCTTTTCGAGGGACCTTGAATACTTGAGTCCAGAAAGGCGATTTCCCCTAAATCTAGTTTTAAGGTGTTGTGATCATATTTGTTACTTCAAACTAATTCTCTTGCTGCGTTGATTGTGTTGCTTTTCCCTGGCTTACATGTATTACTTTTGGCCTAACTTTTCCCAGCTCATTGGCTCCCTACTTTCTGCTATTACTTTATACTAGATGTAGTTTGCTATAATGTGAAAAGTAAAGTCTCTTTAGGAGCTTCTGTTGTACCACCTTATGTAGTTTGCTATATACATTCGCATTATTTGATTACTTGTTTTAATCTATTATTCTTCACTTTAAATTTGAAAATAATCTCTCTTTAGGAGCTTCCCTTGTGCCAGAATCGTAGACATCACAGGCGCTTTCCCTGTATGTTTGCCTTAACTATTTTGAAGTTTGGTGATACTGTACTCTCTGACATTCGTTAGTTTTTTGTATGCTCTGCATCTTCTGGTCAGAACTCTTCTTATGAATGTTGGTCTCCTTATTGTTTGATTTTATTTTTGTCAATCCATCGTTGAGCCTTTGGTAAAAGGAAAGTTACAATGTGTCCTTTTGAAGCGTGCTCCTTTTTCAGGGTGTGATTTCTATGCCCAGAGTAAACTAAGAGCTGAACTTTTTCCACAGGATTCTTGCCTTGTATTTTAGTGGAATAGAATGCTCACTTGGTTCTCCATGGATGTCAGCATTTCTTTAAGTCATTTCTGTTACTGATATGCATAGGGGCTGGGCAGCTCTCATGACCTCATCTTATTTTGTTTCCCTTTTTCAATAATTTTTGTTGGTCATATACTAGCTTTACACCTATGGGATAATAATAATAATCATCATAGGTATACTAAAAGTATAATACTTCTATGCACTGTATACATTGTCATTCAATCACGTGGTGTCATATGATTAGAAGTGGTTGCTTTTTGAGGTAATGAGTGAGTCAATTACTTTCGCTGATGTGGCATCACATAATTGGATGATAATGTAAAATTCTTTTACACTAATAGAGCATAGAAATTGAACTCAAAAGTATAATTTAAAGATAATATGTGCACATAAAAAATAAAATAGTTAGAGACGGCGGAAGACCAAGATATTCTCTATGTGAAATCATTAACAAGGACGTGTATCTTAATGGCCTTTTTGAAGCCATGGTTTATATGTAGATTTCAGCATTTGTTTTTAATTAGGATGTTCTATATGGATCTCTGTCATCCTACTGAGAAATGTAATGTTGCTTTTCCTAATGGGTTGGTGGGGAAATTTCCGGTGGAAGAGGTAGGTAGTCTGGAGTTGATGCCCAGATGGAATCAAGGCTGCTGTGTGCGTGTCACCCGTTCAAGGCCCTGGAAGTGGATGGTTTCAACCTCAATTTTATTTGTAAAATGTGGGGTGAAATTGGGGGTGATTTCTGTGTAGCAGTGGAGGAATTCTTTGAGACTGGTATTCTTAGGCAAGCATTAAATATGATGTGGATGGTCCTAATTTCGAAAGTTGAAGGGGCGTGTGAGATCAAAGATTACAGGCTGATAAGTATGGTTGGCTGTATATACAAGGTCATTTCAAAAGTATTGGTTGCCTAAAAACGGTCATGCCGGTTTTGGTGAAAGTCACAAAACGCTGCCAAATCTTGGATGGGGCCTTGATAACATGTGAGGCGGTGTGGCTGGAATAAGAAGCATGCAGTTATTCTAAAACTAGATTTCCAGATGGCGTATGATATGGTTAGTTGGAGTTTTTTTGGAGTTTGTTCTGATGCGTATAGGGGTTTGGCGACATATGGAGAGGGCGGATTATGGGGTGTATTACGTCTGCATCAATGTTTGTGATGGTTAATGGTGTGCCAACCAACCATTCAAGATGAAAAGGGGTTTGAGACAAGGCTATCCGACCTCGCCGTTCCTGTTTGTCTTTGCTGTGGAGGTTATGAATAAGATGATCGAGGCAACAGTATTGGATGGAGTTATTGAGAGTCTGCGAATTGGCAAGGATGGGATTTCTTTGGTGCATCTTCAATTCGTAGATCACACGATCATATTCTGCCTAGCAAATGGGGTAACAATTAACAATTATATTATGTTGCTTGATTGCTCTTGCTTGTTGTCAGGACTGAGCATATGATAGTCGCATAATATTCCGTTTGGATGTCATCCCCAGTGGGTGAGGAGGATGCGTCGATACTATTTGAGTTTGTTCAAGATGCCAAAGCAAGTACTCCACAAGATCGTTAGTCTACAGGGGAGAATTTTTTGGGGGCAAAGCGAATGGAGAGAAGGGAATTTCCTTAATTAGTTGGAGTCAGGTTCAATTACCAAAGGAGCAGGGGGTCTACGTGTTGGGGATTTAGTGTTGAAAAATTCAGCACTACTCTTTAAATGGTGGTGGGAGTTTGCACAAGAAGAATGTCCATTGTGGAAACGGGTCATCAAGTCATGTAACCATATGTGTAATGAAGGAACTCTTGATATGCATGTGGTGAAGGTGAACGGGTGGCCATGTTAGGATATTTGTGCTCTGCAGAATAAGGAGGAGTGGCTCAAAGAGATGGGGTGTGATGTGAGCTAATCCTAGTAGTGCGCGAGATTTCTTTGAAGCCTAGATGAATGTTGCTATGAGGAGGGATGAGAAGAAAAGTGGGGAATTGCTTTTTTATTTTTTTGTTGTGGCTGTTTGGACTATTTGGAGGACAGGGAACAAAATAATATTTGAAGATAAAACTTGAGTTATTGATGAGGCAATGTCGACAACTAAGTTTTGGGTCAATCATTGGGCACAACATTGTTGACACAGGGTGCTCTATTTGTTTTATTTTTTTGCGTTATCATTTTTGTTGTTTTTGTAGGGATTAATGCCTTAAATTACTGGGGGCTGGGTGCTCTTTTCCACCTTGAAAAAGCATTGGTTTTGTCTCTTTTAAGGGTTTCCCCTAACAAGGCCTCGTTCCTAGCTTGCCGTGCTTTGTTGAGTTATTGTGGCTTAGGTTGGGGTGGGGTAGTTTTTAGGAAGTACAGGGTATGTGTTGGGGAGTACAGTGTTTGTGTTTGTTGTCCTCTTGGTAGGTTTGGTTGTTATGGTTCCTGTAGGCTAGTCGGGTGACTATGTTGGTTGTTTTGGTGATTGTCTTTTACCAATTTTGGGTTTTCAATGCATTTATACTTACAAAAAAAATATTTTTTGAGCACACTCTGTTTACTATTATATGAATGGAACTAATTTGGTCTGCATGTCAGTTCATGTGAAATACTAGCACTTTTTCTTATTGCTGCCTGTGATCATAGACCAGTATCAAATAGGGTTAACCGTTTTGAATAAGCATGCTAATTAGCAAAATTTGACTTAGTTGGATTTAAATCACACGCCATAAAAATTCAATTTTCCACGCAGATTGATCCTAGGAGATAAGGACCTTGTATTAGGTGCCAATGGTTCTAATGGCTAGAGTGACCGGTAATCTGAAGTTTACCAACACAATTCTACGTGATTGAAAGTGGTGAATGGTATCAAACAATTAGCCTAGTTCTAAATGTAGATCATGCCAGTAAAATTTTCAACCTTGTCTGGTTTCCCATGATTAGCTGATTTAAGGGTTGTATTTAATGTGCTTTTCAAATTATGCTTCTCAGAGTTAGTGATAGAGGTACAGCCACTGTGCGATGTCCACAGCAATCGTCGTTTTCATTGAATTTATGATAATGTTGTGCGCTTGTATTTGAAGGAATTAAAGCACTAGTAACTTTGAAAATCAAATTTGAGAGAGACATTATGACAGAAGATATGTTTTTGTTTTATAAACATACAGTATGGTTGAGCATTTTGGCAAAATTACAAGGAGATGCTATTACATTCTTACATGTGCAACTTCATTAATGACTCACCAGAGTTTTTGAGAAGCACAATCACTACAAGCTGTACCTTGATACTATAGAGCTCTTATCGAAAGAAAGCTTGAACTCTTTCTGACGTCTGTTTTATATAAGAATTTTCTAATTCAAATAGATGTACTTCTTTCTTGAGTTCTTTGGTTGATTTGCATCAATGTTGGAGATTGAAATGCTTGCTAGTGCTCCTCCTCACGTTGTTTTTCAGTTGTATATATAGAAAGACAGCCATTGAATGGAGATTGTTACTTGAAATTGTGCTATTTTGCTATCAGTACTTGCGGTTGAATAGGCATGAATATGCATGCCTTCGGTTTGCTATACAGTTGTGAAGATTTTTACCATTGATGTGCTTGTAATTTATAATCTCACTTTTGGGTTCAAGCACACAATGATGCATGTGTTAACTTTTTCCACATTGTTGAAGAGAAATATTGAGTAATTTGACCTTTTCAGGTCAACAAAGAGGGAGATGGTGATCGCTATCTCATGGTTTGGATGCGGTCACTGAGCAGATGCCAAACTTCAATTACCTGCAAAACTGTAGATTAATGAGGTAAATATTTTCACATGGAAGAGCAGACATTTCTTTAGCTACGTATTTTGACCTTATTTTCTATGCAAGGACATTCATAATTGTATATGTAGTCTAATTTCTAATGTTGGTTTATAAAAATCATGTAAATTATTTGTGATATGAATAGGTTTACACTTTGAGGAGAAGACCATTAGAAGCTCTAGTGAGGAGAATAGATCAAGAGGCGAGAAACACAATAGCTAGAGGGAGGGGTAGACCTAGAAAAACTATAAAGGAAATTAGTAAAAGAAATTTAGAAGTTAATGATTTACATGAAATCATGGCCCGTGATAGGACACTATGGCGTCGCTTGATCCATGTAGCCGACCCCATGTAATGAGATAAGGCTCTGTTGTTGTATGTATAGGTTGACATTTTACTGCTAGTTACTAGTTATGTTTCCTTTTTTTTTTTAATTTCATTGCAATAATGCACTATTTATATCAAGCTTAACCCCATCTGATTTATGGCTGTTTTTGTTACGACAGCTAATGCATAAATTGTCGTTTGTACCACATGATCAATCCATTTGCATAAGTACCTTGTCATATGCACTTATATCCTATGTGCTCAATCTTAGTTTTGGACTAAACATCCATGAACGAACCTTGCAGAGGTATCCATAGGTTTTCAAGACATTGGATTCTCACCACCATTTGTGTGACCCAAACTTGAATACACACACACGTTGGTTAGTACAGTGGATGTTCTTGTTTTTGCTTTTTGTTTTTTATTTTTGTTTTTTTGTTTGCTTTTTTAAAGATAGTTGAACGACGAAAATAGTAACAAGGTTCAAGTTGTGGTTTGTTAGGATGCCCCAATTGCACATACCTCACTGTACTTCCACCAGGCACCTAGCTCATTGGAAGGGGAAGCCACGAGATTGCTTTTTCAGACTATCATCTCAAGTTTGGAGGGAGAGTTTCATTGCTTGGAGAATCCGATTCTAGTACTTCTCTAACGGAAGCTCGATGGGCATTGTGTCTTTGTGGAGTACCAATTTTTGTAAAGCTGGGAGCAAAGTCCCATCTTTCACTTTTTTTATTCAATGGAATTGTTTGAAATTAAATGGGGGCCTTTATTCCTACTCACTTACATGGTGAACCGTCCTTAGTTTGAATTGTCTAAATTAAAGATTAGATGAGTCGACTACAAAAAAAAAAAAGATTAGATGAGTCATAAATCGTTTAGGTATTTGTTGTATTAAATTATTGTATGGTCTTGGGACCACATTTAATGCATGATCCATGAACTTAATTAATCAATGGTTTTTTCCAATTTTAGAAGTTGTGGTTTACCTAAAATTGTCTAAAATTAATTGTTTAATTAGATTAATAAAGTAATAATTATTGTTTTTCTAATTATAATTTTGTTTATTATGAACTTTTTACTATTGTATTAATTGCATTTAAATTTTTCGTAACACTCTTTTACTAATTGCTTAATATGTGTCTTAATTGAAGTAAGAGAAGGGTGAGAGAAGAAAAAATATTGAAAGGTGATTTAGTCTAAGCACTTGATGTTTTTTTTAGTATGTGCAAATTAATTACTTTCTTAATCTGTGTGTATTTGTCAAAAGTGATATTTAAGAGTGGACAGAAGGAGTATTGTTTTTAAAAATAGGGTTTGTTAATCTCTACAAGTTCATGGTTATGTTCTTGTTTTACAAAGCACAACTCTAGTTTAACAGTTTCGATGTCTATGGAAATTTTGGATTTGATCTATGAAAATATGTTTCTAGAAAAGTAAGGTTTTATGAAAAGATTGGTTTTCTAAAAGTAGAGGCATGGCATTGACACCCTACGTGGAAGGATCGATTCTTCATAAAAAAAAAATAACAATGGAACTAAGAGGAAGTTCATGCTCAAAGTACAACCTTCAAAGCTTTCTATGTGAAATAGCTAGTAAAAACTCTTAATGGAGGATTCTATTTGTATGGGAAAACTGACACCCCTCCAAGCTACTCACCATAGAACCTCTGTAACATTTAGGAGCGCTATAGTGCCTAATCCATATTTCACCACTGCAGAAGTTTGGTCTTCCTTTTTTTTCTTTTTCTAAATTGGTCACTAGAATCTGCTACCCTTTAGATATTTGGTCTTCCATATGTTACAAACTCCTTCCTGCCAACCTTACCATGCTTTTATTGCCCAACTATGACCTTTCTTAATCATCCTTATAGCTACCTACTCCACTTGCTAACATTTGTAGATTTGGTGTAAGGACAAGGAATGACAGAAGAAACGACTGACATAGCTATCCTTAACTTGCTTACTTTGTTGTAGACATGGCTTCAAACTGATCCTATACATGACATGATCGACATCCGACAGGCCTTATGTAACATCATGCATTGAATAAATGACAGTTGTTCAATTTACCAATTGTGATCTTATTTAAAGACACTTGGTTTAATATACACAGGACAACCTATTGACATTTGAGTTGTAACAACCTAAAAATTTTTACTAACACGCTAGAGATAGTTCCTTTGTGAAAGCCACTTAGCAACACTTTTCATAAAAACATACATTTTAAGCTCAATTAAAAATAAATTAAAACTTTCTTATCTAAATACAAATAAACACTTTAAAATAAATACTAATATACTAGTAAAATACGTAACCTATACAAAGATCATGTTTGTGTACAATCGGAGCACTCGAGACCATGGCTCAATTAAATGTTAAAATAAAGTCTAAGAAATCATTTTAAAAGCTTCACCCTAAGGTGATTGCTGACTCAAGAATCCTGACTCGAATGTAATTGACCATAATCTCCATGGAATGTTGGTCTACATCCTAAACTGCAATTGAAGAGTAAGGCTAAGGGGTTAGAATTTTAGGGAGAACCTTAGTGAGTGAGCGATCACACACAGTACCCATGGGATATTTCAAAACATGGAGATACATATGATATACATATAATACTATCATAAAAAAAATATCATAAAAACATATCATAATATCAAAATAATACTAGTAATAAATCTATTTTTTTATATCCTTTCAAACTATATCATAGGAGGATATTAGGATAGACGGATTCCCAAGCTTTATGGTTATCTATCCTTTAAAACTATGCAAGTACCTTGGTCCCGATAACTAATGGTTATCTGATCTATCTGAGTCCCTAGAATTCCTGATATTTAGTGAATGCATTACCCAAGTACATAGGTCTCAAGAGTGAATGGTAATTTAATCTACCCGAGTCCCGAGATCCTTGATAATTGGTTTTGACTCTAATAACAATGGTGTCAAGGCTCAACATAGGTTGTTGCTAATATACAACACTATCCTAGATCCAACTCTCTTGAAAACATGATCATAATAAATGATATTTGAAATAATCAAAATAACTAAAATTTGAATCCCTAAACATACACATGCAACATGATGATATTTATGCATTGAAAGAATGGTCCCATGGCTTTTCTAAAAGGTTTTCATAATTTCTAAAATCCTTTTGTAAGCAGTTTCAGAAATGTTTTCGTAAATGATTTCATAAACATGTTCCTAATGATCATAAACATAATTCACATAAATAAATAGAATAAGTCTTATTTCCATAAAATGGTTCAATAAAAAGTTTTTGCAAACCTTTTAGTAAATCCTTGTTTTCTATAAATACTGTCAATATGCATGAACATAGATTAATGGCTAAAATAAGTCATGAGCAACAACCTACTCACTTAGAGTAGTTGAAGAATTATAGTCATCCTTTGCAAGCTTGGTTGGAACTCAAAAGACATCATTGTCTTACCTAGAACACTCTAAAGGCATGATGTTGACATCTTATGTGGAGGCACTGCTTTATGATAAAAAAATAAAATAACTTTGGAGCTGAGTGGAAGTTTGCACTCAAAGCACAACCTTCAAAACTCTCTAAGTGAATTAGCAAGGAAAAACACTTAAGGGAGGGTTCTTTTTTATGCTAGAAAACTGACTTCTCGTCCAAGTCACTCGTCGTCGAACTGCTGTAACATTTAGGGAGCTCTATAGTGCCTATATCATGCCGCTCCGTTGTAACTATTTGGTGTTCTCTTTTTTTTAATGGGTAACTACAATATTCTCCTTTTAAGATAATTGGTCCTTCATATGTTACAAACTCCTTCCGTTTGACCTTACCACACTTTGATTACACTACTCTGATCTTCCTTAATCATCTTTACAGTTTCCTACTTGACTACTTATCATATGCTAACTAGACATGAGGACAATGAGTGGAAGAAGACACGACTAGCATAGCTAACCTTGACATGCTTACTTTGCTTTAGACATGGCAGATTTTTCATACTGATCCTAAACAAAATAAATATAGCATCATGATCATGATAATTGATAATTGAAATAATAAAAATAACAAAAATTTGAAATCCCTGAACATACACATGCAACATGATGATATTTATGCATTCAAACAATGGAACCATGGCTTTTCTAAAAGGTTTTCATGATTTCTAAAATCCTTCTATAAGAGGTTTCATAAAGGATTTCATAAACCTATTCATAATGATCATAAACATAATTCAAATAAATAGAATATAATAAATCATATTTCCATAAAATGGTTTAAAAAAACATTTTTGCAAATTGTTTTGTAAATCCTTGTTTTTTATAAATGCTTAAAATATGTAAGAACATAGAATAATAACTAAAATAAGTCATAGCAACAACTCACCCACTTAGAGTTGTTGAAAAAAGAGAGTCGTCCTTCGCGAGCATGGTAGGAACTCGAAGGAAATCTCTAACTGACTTGGAATACTCTTAAGGCATGACATTGACACCCTATAAGGAGGCTCTGATTCCCAATTAAAAAAAATAAAATAAAACTAAAGTTGAGAGGATGGTCGTGCTCAAAGCATAACCTTTAGAGATCTTTGAGTGAATTATCAAGTAGAAAAACTCAAGGGAGGATTATATTTGTATGAGAAAAAAAACTTCCCCTCCAAGTCATGCATTGTAAAATGGCGACTTCCATATACCCAATCGTGATCTTAGTTAAAGACACATGGTCCAATATACGTAGGACAACCTATTGACATTTGAGTTGTAAGAACCCAAAAATTCTATTACTAGCACACAAGAGACTAATTACATTACGAAAGCTATTTAGGGACGTTTTTCATAAAAACATGTATTTTAAGTTCAATTAAAAATAAATGAAAATTTTTCTTTTTTGAATACACATACACACTTTAAAATAAATACTAATGTACTAGTAAAATACACAACCAATCCGAAGATCCTGCTTGTATACTATCGAAGGACCCTAGACCATGCCACAATTACAATTTAAAATAAACTGAGAAATCTTATGAATAGCTTCACCTTAAGGTGACTGCTAACTCATGAATCCTGACACCACTACAACTGCCATAATCTCCATGCAATGTTGCTTCACATCCTAACCTGTAATTGGTGAGGGAGGTTGAGGGGAGAGAACTCTAGGAGAGCCTTAGTGAGCGAGCAATCTTATACAACGCTCATTGGACGTTTCAAGATATATAAATACACACATACACACACACACATGAAATACATATAATACATATCCTACAAAAACATCATAATATCATAATAATACTAGTAATCAATCTTTCATAAAAGCCTTTGAAACAATATTATAGGAGGCTATCTAGATAAACAAATCCCAAGCTTTATGCTCTAGCTTTTATCTGCTACACAAGTACTTAGGGCCCGATAACTAATGGTAATCTAATCTATCTAAGTCGCTAGAATTCCTAATATTTAGAGAATGCACTATCCAAGTACCCAGGTCTCAAGAGAGAATGGTAATTTATTATACATGTGTCCCTACATCCTTGATAGTTGTTCTGACTCTAAGAACAATGCTGTCATGGTTCAACATAGGTTCTTGATAACGTAAAAATCTAAGAAAATGGTTCTTGCTTACGGGTGATTAGATAATAATTACAATTTTGAAGATAAAATCTACACAAAATGGTTCTGACTTCTGAGGACAATTTCTCTCTCTTTCTACCCATATACTCTTTCTTTTTACAATTAGGGACGACAACATGAACCCTACCTGCGAAACACCGGGCCTATCCAACCTGCTCAAGGCAGGTTTAAAACCTACCCCAGAGTGGGACAAGTAGATGTGGGGTGGGTTTTGTTTGTGGGACAGGGTAAGATAGGGTATATGGGTGAACCCGCCCCTACCCGCTTCGCGCCCTATATATTATAAAAATATATTAATATTAATATTAATATATATATTTAATAAAATTTTATATAAAAATTATCTAATCCTAATTATTAAAAACTCAACAGTTACAAACAACAAATCTAATTCCTAGTCATAAATCCGTCTTTCTCTCTTTGCGCCTCTCTCTCATGAGCCTTATCTCTCTCTTGCGGCGTTGTGCCGCCAGCCACCGACGGGACGGGCTCCTCTCATCTCCCTCCTCTTTTTCTCGTCTTTCTCTCTCACACGCATGGTGTAGTGCTGCCAACCATCTACCAAGATAGTGAAGAATGATAACTTCAAGAGTTGGGAAGCTACCTAAGAAACAAGAAGTGACTTGGCTGCTACTTGAAACTTATCTTAGATATTTCTATGTGACTTATTGAAAACTTGGTTGTTATTTACTTGTTATTTTGTTGCTATTAGATTTTTTTGTATTTAATCAATCTTGAATGTTGACATTTATAATATTTTATCATATGATTATGTTAACTTATATACAAATTAAATTTTATAGTATTTCAATAAGTATTTTTGAAAAAAAGGGAGAGTGGGTAATTGCAAAGCGAGTACAATCTATAATGTTTAAAATTCATAAATAGTGACGAGGCAAATAGATATTAATATTAAGGGTTAATTAAGTTTTTCATCCCTGTAATTTGGGAAAGTTTGGTTTTGGT
>QANU01113349.1:304551-401406 GCA_003254905.1 Nissolia schottii | reverse complement strand
AGGGTGGGTGGGGGCTGGGGGCTGGGGAGGTTTTTTTTTTAAATTTTTAAATTAATTTCGGGTCGGGTCGGGTCGGATTTGGGTTGGGTTTTTTGTTATGCCACGTGGCATCCCACGTGGCACTTCGCGTCAGCGCCATGTCAGTCTAGTCAACCCTCACTCCATCCCAGGGACTAAAACCAAATTGTCAAATTTTACAAGAACTAAAATTTACACAAAAGAACCAAAACCAAACTTTCACAAATTATAAAGATGAAAAACTTAATTAACCCTAATATTAATAAGGTACGGCTGTGATCGGGGTGAGATAAAACCCACCCCACCGTACCCTACCCCACCTACCCCTTGCCATCCCTCCTTTTAACTCTTGAATATTGGGAAATAAAAGTAAAACAGATAGGAAATTTCTATTTAAGGGATGTGCAAGAGAAATCAACTATTTCTTTTATACTTGGAGATTTGTCATGTACACGAATTAACACGCCCCATGTAAGCGTGTTCAAATTATTCTCTCTGAACATCAATGTTCGTTGGTGAGTCAAAACATTCATCATCAGAAGAAAAATGCTTCATTCCCGACATTGACTTTTGATACCCAACGTTTTTTCTTTTTATAAATCAAAAGTAAGCATTATTCATTTTGTCAGAACACAAATTCTAATTATCAGATTCAGAACCATCTCATTTTCCTGAATCCTTATTTTGTTTTTTATTTATCCGTTTTCCTTTTTTCAATGCACCTTTCCGATTTTCAGGCATTCAACTTCAAGGGTTGCCAAACACCAACTTTATCAAAGACCCAATTTCAAAATTTTCTAGCTTACTGTATGTTGTTTCAAATTTTCAATGATACTCAAAAGCCATTAACTGGTTTATGATTTCTTTTATGTGGCCGCTGGTTTATGACACCCTTCTGGTTTGTTGCAGAGAAGAAGCTGGCATTGACTCAACCAATTTTAAGTGGGAGAAAAGTTTCACCTGAGCTGTAAGATTTTCTGTTGGAAAAATTCTTTTGCCTATTATAGTAAGCTAACGTAATCCAAACATTTTTTGTTTATTCATTTTGAGTTGTCTTAATATTATGTCTCATTCATTGCAACCTCTTTGGGCAACCACTTGTCCAATCGCCGTTGATGTTTCTTCATGAATGTTTTGAGTTGCATGTGCTATTTGCAATTAGATTATCAAAATAAATATTTGAAATACCATAATATGATCTCCATGCAGAGAAGCAGCTGAACATGTATATGGCTTCTTAGATTGTAGTCTTTTTGATTTTTGGTTTTCAAATTTTGGAGGCTGGAGGCCTGGAGATGTCTATACAACATGAAAATTCTGATGTCAATGGCGTATCAGGTAAAAGAAAAAGGTTCATCACATTTGTTTTTATCTTTCCCGCCTCATGTTCTCAAAAGGAATATAATGAATAATTGATGTCGTATGCAAGAAGCGTAAATCCTTCCATATATAATAGAAAATTTTCATTCGCTTTTCTCCGTATAACCCTTTATGGTTAATGGGTGAGAAGTGATAATGAATTTTCCGTTCTTTCAAGGAACTGGAAAAATCATATATGTAATTTAAATTTTTAAGTAACTCGTGATGCTACTACTAGGGCTCTATCAAGTCCGGTATAAATTATTTGAACAAAGGCATTATGGTTTATTGGGAACAAAGTAGTCCCTAACTGGTAGTTTGTGGGAAGTCCTAAAAAGTGGTGAAAGGGTCTCGCTGGTATGAAAAATTAGGAGGGTACACTGTAATTTTTAATATATAGTAAGCTTTTCGGATGTTTGTTGTAATTTTCTAATGGTAGAAGTTACATTCAAGTTATGAATTCTTATCTTACCATTTCACTATTTATGATGGCATTGTGGCAGGCTAACTATTAAAGTAAAATGTCTCTACTGCAGGTTCCAGATCTTGCCTTTATGATCTCTTCTGCTCTGAAACACCTAGTCTGAATTCTCAAAGTCAAAGAAATCAATGGCTATCTTCTGGTATTATGACTTCTATTTTATTTAATGTGTTTCGAATGCCCTAATTTGATTTGGGACGTATATAGTAGGATGAAGAATTTCAGGCAGGAGGAGATCAAAGTACCTCCTCTTGTACCTTACTTTGTAGAATGCTTGTTTGTCTGTAGGCATGGTTTGATATGTCTTAGAATATCTTTTCCCACAGTTTTCAACCAAAGTTATAAATCCTCTTGAAAGGAAACTTTACCTCTTTGATTAGTTTTATCTTATGACATTTTATTTCCTCATATTTCCAACTACCAGGTCCACAACAAAGACTAGACAATCTGATGCGTCAAGCTGGGAACAAGTTCTGCGCTGATTGTGGATCATCTGAGCCAAAATGGGTGTTAGTATTATCTTCATGTTAGAGGAGCTTGGTCTATCTGCATTGTTCGTTGCTCGTGTTTTTAAGATAAAATTATCATGGATCGTGAATCTATATTGTTGTATTATCTTTCCAAACAAATACGTCTCTTGTCCAAGTTAATGCTAGAGACAAACATGCGTTGCTGAAACTAGTTGCATTGCATTTGACTAGAGTAGTAACACTGATATCAAGTTGTTGTTAAATTTTTAAATTTTCTTTTAGGTTCTGCCTATCTTGGTGAAGCAGTCCTAAAATAATTTTGGGACTTTCCCGTTTCACCTTAAAGTCTTATATTTCGTGTATCTATCTGAATTTTCTTGGTAAAATTTCATGAATCCTTTTAACTACTTCGTAAGAGGTTTTCCAGTCCTAGTTCTAAGGTATCTCAGTATGACAGTAACTGATATCTTGATGATTGTCCTTGGATATTTTTCCATTACTTTCTTTCATTTTGATTTTATATTTCTTGATTATTGTTTAGTTAGTTTTATCTGAAAATCTTTAATTCACATTATTATTATTATTTCATTTGATTTTATTCCTTGCACTGGTTGAACATCAGGTCCTCAAGTCTTGGAGTATTTATTTGCATCAAGTGCTCTGGCATACATAGAAGCCTAGGAGTTCATATATCGAAGGTATGATCCTCACACATAAAAAATCCTTTGGTGAGTGGGGAATTTATATGACCCTTGTCCCTCAGATATCCTGGTGAAATGTGCTTGCATATACTTGCACATTTGTAAATGGAAATTCTAACATGATTTGACATTATTATAGGTTCTGTCGCTGAAACTAGATGAATGGACAGATGAACAAGTTGATGAATTGGTGAAGTTGGGTGGAAATACAGTAATCAATAAGAAGTATGAAGCTTGCCTCCCAAGTTACATAAAAAAGCCAAATCCACATTCTTCCATTGAGGAGCGCTCGGATTTTATCAGGTAATAGGAAAGAAAAAAAAGTGCACGTACGCGCACGCACAATTTATACTTCAGTCAAAAAAGTACACCATTCTGATTCAGAAATGTAAAATTAATATTCAGAAGAAAATATGAGCTGCTACAGTTTTTGGATACTGAGGAAACTATGTTATGCCCCTTTGTACCATCTCATGGAAGAAGCTTATCATCCTGTCAGAGCAGTTCCTCATCAAGGAATTATCCTCCAGATAAAAAACATTACGAAAAGCAGCCAACCAAAAATCGTATTGGCAGTGCCTTCCGAAATAGCTGGGCAAGAAAAGATTCTGAGCATAAGAGTACAAAGAAGAGCAACTCATTGGTAATGTTTCATCTGACCACTAGCTCTATCATTCATCTCATATGTCAAATAAATTGAATCATTCGTTTTGACGTCACTTAATGCAACAAAGTAATGTTGTTCACTAAATTTGTTTGTTTCTAAGAATTCTATTTATTTTTGTATACATGACTTGACAAAAAATTCACCTAAACAAGATTCAGTTTTCAGGATTTGCTACATAGGAAGAGAAAAACTACTTTTTAGTCTCTAAGGGTGTGTTTGGGAGTTGGGTTTTGGAGGAGAAGGAAAGGTTTTTTTGGGGGGGGGGGGCTTAGTCATGGTTTTTACATATTTACATATAGAAAACCATGACTAAGCCCCCCCAAAACCTTCAATTCCCCTCCAAAATCTAACTTACAAATACACCCTTAAAGAATTGGATCTGAGCAGATTAGTCCATCAAAGAAAAACTGCAAATATATATATATATATTAATGCATACTGAAAATTCCAGTTTTTAACATATAATCGCAGATGTTTATTTGATTTTCTATTAGTGTTCTTACTACTTTCTGAGACTAAAATATAGTTTTTCTCAGATTTCTATAACCTATTTTCCCATGTGTGCTTTGACTTCAAAATCAAAGCCTTACTATTAAGAAGCACCTTCAGAATTGGAGCACTCATATAATATGAAGCATGCTATTCTGTACCTTATTCTGAATAGAAAAGGGGAGGAAACGATAAGTACCAGACTGCTGAATACTTTGTCCTGAGTAATGAATCTTGTTTCTCCCTATTTACTGTTATAGGCAGGTATGGTTGAATTTGTTGGGTTGATCAAGGTTAATGTGGTTAAAGGCACTAACCTTGCTGTTCGAGATGTAATGACCAGTGACCCTTATGTCATCATTTCTCTGGGTCACCAAGTGAGTTTCTTCATCTCTCAACTCAACTACTTGGCAACATAAATGTAATGGCGAAAATAACAATAACATTGTGACTTCTTTAATATCTGTTCTTGCAGTCAGTGAAGACACGTGTCATAAAGAACAATTTGAATCCCGTCTGGAATGAAAGCCTAATGCTGTCCATTCCAGAGAACATTCCTCCACTTAGAGTGGTAAGTTCAATTGTTTACTACTTGCTGTCAATGTTTGTTAAAAAAAGGACACAATACATGAAATCCCCTCTAGCTATAGATCATGTGCGAAAACTCTGATACGAATTTTTACGGCAAACATACTGTGTCGTACAAGTAGTGAAGAGTGAGGAAGATTGTCCTACCCACGAGGACTGTTTATTCCAAAAATAATCGCTAAATGAAATAAATCGAAATGAATGTTGTTTTGGTTGTTTGGTAACTATTTTTAAAAAAAACTTAAAAAGACAGTTTAAAAATTGAAACTCAAACGAAACGAGATAAAAATATTTTTGTTGAAATCAATGTGAAGAACATTTAGGATATCTGACTTATCCTATTATGACTCTGATAATTCAATCTCAGTTATTCAATTATGACTCACTCAATTGTTGGTAAGAACTCATTTCCTTATTATTATTAGTCTTTGTCAAGAACAAGCAATTATATTATCATGAGCTCGAAGCCCAATCTTAGTGCAAACTATTCACTTGAATCCTAATTTGATCTAAGAGCTCTCAATTAAGGACTGCATAAGCCACGTTTGTTCCTCTCAGATTTTCGCTCAACCTATGGTTGCGCACTCTCATACTCCCTCCCTCGAGTTGCATACAAGACAAAAAGTCATTTAATCGTTAATCAAGTGACCTAAAGCAAAATAACACAACGAACAAATTAATGACTAAATAATCTCAATCAAATTACCATAACGCAATAGTTACATCAAAGTTCTAAATTAAGGGAATTAGTTCATGTTTCAAGAAATTACAAACACAAACATGAAGTATGAGAAGGATAAGAAATACATAAAAGAATTACAGGTGAGAACCAAAAACTAGGATTCCTCCGCTCTCGTTTTGGAACCTTTGTCTTCGATCTTCCTTTCTGTGCTCTCATAGGTTCGTTTTCTTAGGTCTGTAGCCGTGCGTTGTCTCTTTACCCCTAATTTGGGAGAAAAAATCTCTTTTATATCTCGTGTGGGTTCAAGGAGGTTAAAAATCGGATTCCGTGCTCTGTTATCAACTAGCACAAGTTGACCTTCTAACTCGCGCAAGTTAAAACTCCTCTTTTACACACTCATGTGAGTTGAGGATCAAACTCGTGGGAGTTAATTCTTATAGTTTGGGCGAGTTGACCGTCCAACTCGTGCAAGTTAATTCTTCTAATCTGAACTCTAAGCTCTCCGAACACAAACTCGCGCGAGTTGACCCTCCAACTCGTGCGACCTAATTCTTCTATTTTTTTAAGATCAGTCTCAGGCTCCAAATAGTGTCTTTTTGCCCGATTATTGGTCCTGAAACACTCAAAATACAGTTTAAAACATTTTAACGCAACTTTGGACTTTTGCTACCCAAATTAGAGGTATAATCACATTTCACTATATAAATTGCTAACTAATTGTTGAAAAAAAAACAATCAAAGAAAACTATTATTGGAGAGTTTTCAAACTCTCCCAGCTCCCCTAGTGCTGTAAAACTCACCAAAAAGAAAACTTAAACTAATCAAACCAAGCATATTGGTGGATATATGACCCCCTCGCACATGCAGAAATGCCACTCATATTGACTCAATATGCACCGGTTGGTCAGTTTAAGTTTGCATTTGATTTGTTTTTATATTTTTGTTTTTGAATGATCTTAATTTTATCAGAATTGATTTTAGTTAAAATTGATGTTAAGGTGTCACTTTTGTTTGAAAAGTAATTTTGACAAAATTAATGTTGTTGGGATAGTGTTTATCAAAGTTAGTCTACCATTATCAACACTTGGTTAGTTGGAGTGGTAGGGAGCTCCACCCCTTAACCTATGGTCTCAAGTTCGAGTCCTAAGAATGGACCAATATGTGCTTGGAGAGGTCAGTCCCTTAAGTGGGTCCTTTAGTTGGATGTAGTTGGTGGGCCAAAGGTCAACCAAATACCGTTAGTTAAAAAAAAAATTGTTGATAGACCTCAAAAACCATTTTTGAAAAAGAAGCAGAGAGTAAACCAAACATGTACACAGAAGGAGCAAGTTGAAAATTTTATGTCACTCTGAAACAGGAAGAAACCCAAGTGGAAAACCATAATTGAGTGGGGGTGGGTGTGGGAGGAGCAGTGGCGATAGGGTGGGTGGAGGTGGGGTAGGGTGGGATTGGTGCAGCCTTCAAGGTGGTGGTCTGGTGAGTGTGGGGCGGGGTGCAATGAGTTTGTTCAATTGCATGGATGTGGATAAGAGGGGTAGAGAACTGCGAAATTGCTATCCGCTAATGGTGTTATCTTCTATTAATATTAAGGGAGATGAGTCTAATCTAGACAACTAGAGGGAGATTAATTGTAATTTCACTGCACTTCAAGAGAGTTTAGAGTAATTTATCCAAATCATCATGTCACAATATGCACAATTTAAGTTTTTATATTTAGACAACTCTGCCAAAATTAAGCTGAAGTTGACATAAGAAACCATAATGTTATTCTGAATGTTCTCAGTGCTTCAGGAAACGTAGTTTAAGTCAAGGTAGTTGTGGGCCTCTTTCTATTACAATATATTTTGCTATTTCCTATTTTATTTTCCAAGCTCCATTCTTTCCATCTTTCTTCTTTGTCCTCACTATATTTACTGTTCATATATTAAATAGAAAATTAACTAAAAATTTCCTCTGATTAATTATCATATTTTTTGAGTCTTAAAATCCCGTTTCTCTCCTTTACTGCTCAACTAGGGTCTTCTTTGCTGCAATGAACTTATTTTGATGCCCCATCTCTACGCTTTTATGGAGTACTTCCTTGTTTACATTTTTATCAAAAACCGCTCATAGCTTGTATTTCATTATTTTTGAGCAAATGTTCATTTTGGTCTTTTAAATCGTATGCATAAGTTACTTCAATCCCTAAAATTAAGAATTAACAATTAAGTATTTGAAACTGCAACGAGTGATTTACATTAGTCCCTAGAGTGATGTTTGCAGCGACTAACTTGAATTGTCAAAAGGATTAATTTGAATCACATTTTGCAACTTAAACGACTAAATTGTTATGTTCTTTATGCTGGGACTAAATGAAGCACACTTACAACTTCAAGGACCAAAATGATCCTTCACTATCCATTTTTCTCTATCATCCATGTACGATCTTGTGATTGTGAAGCTAATATGCAGGTTGTGTATGACAAGGATACTTTCTCGACCGATGATTTTATGGGTGAGGCTGAAATAGACATTCAACCTCTAGTTACAGCGGCAAAGGCATATGAGAAATCTTCTATAAATGAGTCAATGCAGCTTGGAAAATGGGTAGCAAGTGGTGACAACACTCTTGTTAAAGATGGTATCATCAACCTTGAAGATGGGAGGGTCAAGCAAGAAATTCAAGTGAGGCTACAGAAAGTTGAGAGGGGTGTATTAGAAATTGAGCTTGAATGTGTTCCTCTTACTCAATAGCTGACATTTTGGAGCGTCTATCATAGGAATATATCTATGTGTAGATTGTCCTGTCTCAGCTTCACTTTGTACATTGATTCTGTGAGCCTGTGACCTTTCCTTATGTAGATGAACAAATGTGAATTGTCAGTAAGAGTTTTGGGGAGCTTATTGACTAATTCAACCTTTTTGACTTTACTTTTTTTTTTCTCTTTAATGGACAAGGTTCTACACTTCACTTACCCTAAGTTCAGCTCTTAACATTCTCGGGGTGAATCTTATACATTAAAGTTCAATTAGACATAATTTCTCTGATAAAGTTATACATTATTTTAATTTAAACGATTTTTAATGAATAAGTTAATACAATATAGGTGCATAAGCAATATATTGTATTAACTTATTCATTAAAACTCGTTTAAACTAATGTTTAACTTTATCATGTCTAAGCAAGAGAAATTATGTCTAATTGAGCTTTAGAGTGTGTTTGCGAATTGGGTTTAGAAGGGAAAGAAAAGATTTTGGGGGACTTAGTTATGATTTTGACATGTAAACATCATTACTAAGTCCCTCAAAATTTTTCCTTCCTCTCTTAAACCCAATGCAAACACACCTTAAAGTTCAATTAGACATAATTTCTCTTGTTTAGGGATGATGAAGTTATAAATTATTTTAGTTTAAACGAGTTTTAATGAATAAGGTATTATAATATATTGCTTTTTGTGCCGAACAGTTAATAATGTTAACATACATGGATTGATTTGAGTAGATCGTGTCTCCTTAGATTCATATTGTATATCTTTAGGTTGATTTTTAGGGATCATGGTCATTTATGTATTGATTTAACTCTACACGGACATAGAGCCTCATACTACTTGTACATGATACACATCATAATATAAAGAGAACATTTAGATATTCTCAACTCTCCTTTCTCAGTTTATTGATTTATAACATGGTATGTAGAGCTTAGGTTCTCTATCATTTTTTTTAGTAAACGTGCTCTCTGCTGCCATCTTCGGTTCTGCATCTTCTTGACCTCTGTTTGCTATACAACTTGCACCACTGTGACCACTGCCTTCTAATAATCCAACCGCTGAAATTTGCAGTCATTCCAATACCACACACACCTCCTTCAAGATTTTTACGTTGCCCTCTATGTTTCTTTGTCTTCTCAAGCTATGTTTGTCTCACTGTCAACCTCCCTATGTTCATCATCCGACTGCCCACTTTAACACCCTAATTACCATAAGACGCTTATATTGCATTATGACCTAATTAGTTGTCATGTTTTAGCTTGATAAGCTTAACTTGCACTTATTTAGAAGGGTTGGACAAAGCGAAGGGAAGGTTGGAAGACATTTAGAATCAATTTCGGGACCCTCAGGGGCCTCGTCACAGGCTCAAGTGCTCAACAGAGCGCTCACGTAGGACGTGACTGCACGTAGGGCTATTGGCCTATGAAAGCTCTAACGTGGCATACTAACGTACATGAAATGCTTATAAACGAATAACTTTACTTCGTAACAAATAACTGGTTTCATAATTAATCACTGAGTTTACATGAAATACTGAATGTGTTGTTAAAAAAAATTAACAAAATAACTAAAGAAATAAATTCTAAATTAGGGGATCATGCCCTAGGTATCTGAAGCATAGGAGGGAATCGAACAACTAGCCATGTTGCTAGTTTTTGGCGTTGGTGGAATGTTTCTGTCTTCCCTGGGCCCAACCTATGTCAACACAGGTTCTGTTGACATGGGCAAAGAAGGGTGGACAGAATTGATTTCCCCTTCACTCATGATAATCTTTACGGAAGAAGACCTGTGTGATGGTATAATACTACTCCGCAGGCATGTAAACAAATAAGACAAAAAGTTCTTGAGCTAAATCTTTACATAAAAGGGTCCCACCGGGCGTGCCAATTTGTTTTACGTGGATTTTGATTCAGTGAACCCTTCACCAAGCAAATCACATAATTGTGTGTGATTAAATAGTGTGGATCATTTTAATAAAGATGCAGATTCAATAACGATTTGTTGAATTTGATAAACAAGTGTTTGGTGCAACCAAGATGGTGACAATACAAAATAGGAAGAACAAGATGCTAAAATGAAAGAAATTACAACGTAAAATAATAGACAACAGAAAAGAAAAATCAAGGAAAATGTAAAAAGAATGAGAAATTTACTTAGAATTCCTCACTGCTCTCTTATCATTGAGATATACAGAGACTCGAGTTTTCCTAAGTGAAAATTCCTGCTTCTAATTTGGTTATGGGCGTCCCTATTTATAGCCTGTGGTGACCTCTTGCATGCTTGCCATGTGTTCTCCCTGACGGTTGAAGATTGCTACTCATAACTTCACTCCCTTATTTCCCTTGTATTCCGCGACATGGGTAGTTACTTGGCTTCTAAAGTTGAGCAAGTTCTGAAATAACTGTTGCACGTTGTTGGCGCTCTTGTCCCTTCTTATGATGATTGCCTCATGAGATTTGAATTCTTTACTATGTTTCCCTATTTTCTAAAAGGTCGAACGTTCAATAAGATGTAAGAAATTCTTCAAGGTATGTGTTGGGTCGACTTCACCCATTGACCAAGAATGATTTGGTGGTCTTATCCAGTTTCTATTTATCTCTTTTATTCATCGTCCCCTTATTGCTATAAAAGAGATATTCACCGTCCCCTTATTATTATAAAAGAGATATTCGACATATTCATGACTTTGGTCGACAATCTTTCTTTCCTTATTTGTGGTCAACCATAATCATCGTTATCAATAGGGCTGTCAAAATGAGTCCGGTCCGCGAACCCGGCTCGTTTACCCAGTTATATGGATGGGCTTTACATGAAAAAAATAAGCCTGTGAAAATTTGGAAAAAAAAATGGTCCGGCTTGTTTAAGCCTGCGGGCTAAACGGGTCAGCCCGTGAAAAATTTTTTAAAAAAAAAATATTTTTTTATTTTTAATTTTTAATTTTTAATTTTTAATTTTTTTTAAAACCAAAAACCAAATTGTTATTTTTAAAAATTAAGTTAATAAAATTACATGATAATTGATACCTCACGTTCAAATTGAAGCCCAAATTGAAGTTTTAGATATTCATCTTGAAGCCCAAAGTGCAAACTAAATTGCTAAGTTATTTTAGTTATAATTAAAACATTTTTTAGATATTTTAAAATATGTTGATCATCGCACGGGTTTAGACTCTAGGTGTTAATTAAATATATTCTCTTGTTATCCTTTTTTTTCTATCAAAACTTTGCAAATAGCTTTTTATTTGAAAAATGCTATTATTTGTATACCTATCCAAAATTAAAGATTTTCTAACCACAATAAAGAGATAAAGATGAAAAAACCACAAAACCTTAATTTTTCTCTATTTATTACCATCGGAAATGGATCCTCAAATTTTACATAAACTATTTGTTTTTGATTAATTAATAGATAGACGATAAAAAATAGTTAAAAATGATCGCTCATACTTATTCACAACTTTGTATTTAAATCATAAAAAATAGACCCAAATTTTAATTTTTTTTAAAAAAATAAACGGGCTAGCAGGCTGGCCCGTCTAGGCCCGCAAACCGACCATAAACGAGTTGGATCCTAAAAATAGGCACAATTTTGACCCAACACATTTAGGTCCCGCGAGCCCAAACGGGCAAGGCCTTGACCGGTCGGGCCGGCCCGTTTGACACCCCTAGTTATCAAGTCGATTGGGCCATTTGCTCAAGGTCAACTGAGATGCTTGACCATTACTATTTTTTATGTGCACTCATTCTATTCATTCCTGGTTGCCTTGTTATTAATTTACTTTATTGTCCTTAATATATATTTTTCTTTTACCATAACAATAAGATTACTTTGTCCCCTAAAATTTATCCCGTAATAAGCATTTTAAAATAATTTTAGTGAATGTCATGATAGTTAGAGGTTTGTATATAATACAAAATGGCATATTTTACAAGTTTAATTGTTATAAGTTTTTATACTATTATCCAATCAAATCATGNTGCTCTCTTATCATTGAGATATACAGAGACTCGAGTTTTCCTAAGTGAAAATTCCTGCTTCTAATTTGGTTATGGGCGTCCCTATTTATAGCCTGTGGTGACCTCTTGCATGCTTGCCATGTGTTCTCCCTGACGGTTGAAGATTGCTACTCATAACTTCACTCCCTTATTTCCCTTGTATTCCGCGACATGGGTAGTTACTTGGCTTCTAAAGTTGAGCAAGTTCTGAAATAACTGTTGCACGTTGTTGGCGCTCTTGTCCCTTCTTATGATGATTGCTTCATGAGATTTGAATTCTTTATTATGTTTCCCTATTTTCTAAAAGGTAGAACTTTCTATAAGATGTAAGAAATTCTTCAAGATATGTGTTGGGTCGACTTCACCCATCGACCAAGAATGATTTGGTGGTCTTATCCAGTTTCTATTTATTTCTTTTATTCATCTTCCGCTTATTGCTATAAAAGAGATATTCATCGTCCCCTTATTATTATAAAAGAGATATTCGACATATTCATGACTTTGGTCGACAATCTTTCTTTCCTTATTTGTGGTCAACCATAATCATCGTTATCAATAGGGCTGTCAAAATGAGTCCGGCCCGCGAGCCCGGACTCGTTTACCCAGTTAAATGGATGGGCTTTACATGCAAAAAATAAGCCTGTGAAAATTTGAAAGAAAAAAATGGTCCAGCTTGTTTAAGCCTGCCAGCTAAACGAGTCAGCTCGTGAAATTTTTTAAAAAAAATTTTAAATTTTTTTTTACTTTTAAATTTTAAATTTTTTTTTTAAAACCAAAACCAAATTGTTATTTTCAAAAATTAAGTTAATAAAATTACATGATAATTGATACCTCACGTTCAAATTGAAGCCCAAATTGAAGTTTTAGATATTCATCTTAAAGCCCAAATTGCAAACTAAATTGCTAAGTTATTTTAGTTATAATTAAAACATTTTTTAGATATTTTAAAACTTGTTGATCATCGCACGGGTTTAGACTCTAAATGTTAATTAAATATATTCTCTTGTTATCCTTTTTTTTCTATCAAAGCTTTGCAAATAGCTTTTTATTTGAAAAATGCTACTATTTGTATACCTATCCAAAATTAAAGATTTCCTAACCACAATAAAGAGATAAATATGAAAAAACCACAAAACCTTAATTTTTCTCTATTTATTACCATCGGAAATGGATCCTCAAATTTTATATAAACTATTTGTTTTTTATTAATTAATAGATAGACGATAAAAAATAGTTGAAAATGATCGCGCATACTTATTCACAACTTTGTATTTAAATCATAAAAAATAGACCCAAATTTTAATTTTTTTAAAAAAATAAATGGGCTAGTAGGCTGGCCCGTCTAGGCCCGCGAGCCCAAACGAGCAAGGCCTTGACCGGTCGGGCCGACCCGTTTGACACCCCTAGTTATCAAGTCGATTGGGCCATTTGCTCAAGGTCGACTGAGATGCTCGACCATTACTATTTTTTATGTGCACTCATTCTATTCATTAATAGTTGCCTTGTTATGAATTTATTTTATTGTCCTTAATAAGATTACTTTGTCCCCTAAAATTTATTCCGTAATAAACATTTTAAAATAATTTTAGTGAATGTCATAATAGTTAGAGGTTTATATATAATACAAAATGGCATATTTTACCAGTTTAATTGTTATAAGTTTTTATACTATTATCCAATCAAATCATGTCACAAAGCAAATTAAATCAGTTGACTCTTTTATCCACAAATTTAAAAGTCATACATATAAAATATTTTGATTGAATGACAATATACAAAATTTTACACTGTCAATGTATAACAATTAAACTCTAATTTTACGGCGCTAAACACTTCAAAAATTAAAATAAAGAACAAGTGATACTAATAAATGAATAAATCTATTTACCAAAAAAATTAATAAATCTCAAAGGAATAATAAAATGATGAAATTAAATCACAAAATAACACATTTAAACCGAGATCTAGATCATCAAAAGTAATAATCCCTCTAAATGAATAAAAAAATAATATTTCCTCTAAAATGTTCTCCACAGTTTTCTTCCTTTAGAGGAGGTCTCAATTTAAGCTTTAAGGGATCCTAATATAAAAAAAAACTGAACCAAAAGAAACTAAGTATAAACCAATAAATCCTCTAAAAAAACGTTTAAACCAATAAGTAGTTACTGTTCTCCACCAGAAAACAAAAGTTCAAAATTTGGAGAAAGATTCTGTGGCTTTACTAATTTTTGAGTCATCGGTCAAGTAACCCTCTTGAGTCTTGTTTCAAAAACCTAGATCTTGTACCAAAAAATTAGAAGTAGAACCTTATACCATCATCAATTAGAGAAAAGGAAACTATAAAAACTCCAGCAAAAAGGTTCTGACAATCGTCATTATTGCATTACCAGAATCTTCACTAGCTTGTATCAAAAGCCAGAATATTACACTAGAACTATATTGACATGGCTATGAAAAGAATAATCACAAATGTCAAATGTACACAGAACTGCTCCGTGAACTCTTGTTTCTTTAGCTTTCCATATTTGAATTCACAAATCTTTAAATTTTTTTTTTAAAAAAAATCAAACCTTTAACTGTTGAGTACGTTATTAGATGCACATATACCATTCTGCCAAGCAGATGATGATAACAAATCAAATGTTACCAAGGAAAGACGTGCTTTCAACATGTAATATGAGACATGCACATTTCTCATTATCAGAAGATATTGGTGACAACCTATCAGACAACACCACCTAGAGAGTTAAAACTAATTTTTTCTTAAAAAAATCCAAAAACAAAATTGAACGCTAACAACAGCATAGTCTGTCAAAATTCCAGGAACTGGTAATAATAATTAAATAACCGTAACCATTGTCCATAGCGCAGCCAACACAATACTACTAAAAATGCCAGGAAAGGACATTTCGTATTACAATATGTCCCACTGGCCGTTATCTATGTTCCATTCAATACAACAACACATTATAAAACAAAGACACAAAGTATATCTGAGAACAGAAATAAGGGATTAAAATAACCCATGCTCATTGTCATTAACTATCAAAGACCAGTACTTGTACAAACCCTTATACAGCACTAAAATATTTACATTGCCGCGAGGAGCAGCACTCTCCACACTGAGGAATACAATATACAGCATTACTCGTACCATTTTTCTGGAATCTTAATAATAACAATAATAATAATAATAATAATAATAATAATAATAATAATAAAGCACACCCTTGAACAAAACAAAATACTGCCCAAGGAGCAAGAAGAGACCCATCCCACATAAATGATAACTCCAAACTCTACTAATAATAAATTCAAAGAGTGCTTTGAATCCACCCCTTAACCCAACCAAAATCAAATCACCACCAACAACCATCATTTCCCCCCAATCAAGAACAAGCAAACAAACGAGCAAACAACTCCCCCATGACGACGCCAGATGGTAACTAGGTTTCAATAACAGCAATCAGGACACCGAATGAGTCCATTCTCATTACACTCCCAGCACCTCTTGAGCATCCCTTCATCCTCATCAAACACCTTCCTGCTCCCACTGCAGTTCAAGCAGGGCGCAAACCTCATATCCCCGCAACTCTCACAAACAAAACCAGGCTTCGTCTTGGGGAACCCTTCTAGAATCTTCCCCAGCTCCCCGGCCTCGAACAAGTGCCTGATCACGTCGGCCCCACCGACATACTTCCCTCTAACAAACACCTGAGGCAAAGCCACATTCTTCTCCTCCCCAAGCACACGCTGCAACTCCTTTCTATACTCGGCGTCCATCGACACGTCCCTCTCATCAATCCAAATCCTGAAGCCCTTCAGGATCATCCGCACCGCGCTGCAGTCCTCGAACGTCCGCCTAATCCCTCTCAGGCTCGTGAAGTACACCACCACGCGGTCTTCCGCCTCGGGTAACCTGAACAGGGTCAACGAATTCGATGAATCCTTAGGTTTCAAACTCGATTGTTTCGGCTTCGAAGAATGGCCCGATTTCTCTGTTGATTTTTTAGTCGATGAATCTTGGGTGGATTCGAAGAGGCTGCAGAGCTTCTTCACCATTCTTCCGTGGATTGAATTGGATTTCGCCGATTCCATGGAAGCGCCGTCGAGGGAACCGGAGCGTTCGAATAGGTAGGGTTTCTCACAGGGTTCCGATGGCGCCGCCCTGTGAAGAACCGTGTTCGAACGGCTGAAGAACGGGAACCGCGACATCTTCCAGGGGAATCAATCCGACGACGTCTTTTCTTTGTTTTTTTAGCTTCGAATTCAAGACCCTGATCATCGCAAAGAACCGAGAGAGTTTCTTTCATTTTCGGAATTTCCCTCCAATTCAAAATTGGGGATGATAAGAAAAACTAATTCAGAAATGACAAAAAATCAGGGTTTTTTTTTTTCCTACTTTCTTACCTTGCGTAAGAAGCGCTGGATAACGGCGGCGGTGATTCTCCGGCGAGGCGGCGGAGGAAGAAAAGGTGAAACTCAGGTGGCTCTTTTTTCCTTGTTTGAGAATCTCTAGTTTTTTTTTTTTTCCTCTCTTTATCTGTTACGGTTTATGGCCATGACGAATTTTGTTGCCGTTGGAATTGTGTCAGTTTGGTAATTGGTAATATTGTTGCAGCTGTTTTGATTGTTTTTATTATTTTGGTTATGCAGAGAGATTGTTGTGTTGTGTTTGAGGCTTTGAGCAGGATGTGGAGGATTGGATTGGAACAAGAGGAAGTTGGCTTTTCTTTTGATTTTGTAGTTGTCTTTCGGATATAGAGAGAGAAAGGACGCAGAGAGGTAGACTTATCTACAACGGCAAGAATTTTCTAGAGATAGAAAGCACAAAAGGGCAAAAATTATTATATAATTAAAATAATTAATAGAAAGATAAGGATTTGGATCTTTTAACCAAAGATTTCACTTTAAAAAATAAAATATGAGGTTTCTAATTTTCCTTTCTACGGAAAAAAAAACAATTTTATTTATAGAGATATCTAAAATTTATCATTTGAAAATAGTACATTAGTTTTAACGCTTATAAAATATAAATATACTCCATATTTTGAACTAATAAGAGATTGGTAGTTCTTTTTATTACTCGAAAATTATAGATTTCTAAGTATTTTTTTTATGTTAGCGACAAGAAATAAAAAAAACTCTAATTTCGTCCTTCTAGATTTTCATTTCGAACAACTTCATTTTTAATAAAACTTTTCAATCAAATTTATCTCCACAAAATATAAAAGCCAGTCAAGTCAGTCCATTCATCAGTTTTCTAACGGTAACTACTGATGTGACACATAATTGCGTAAAATTTTCAGCCAAAATCATCCCTATAAAATACAAAAATTGGTCACTTAAGTCTTTTTGTTATCTGTCGTGTCGTTAAGAAATTGATCGATGGACTAACTTAACTGACTTTTGTATTTTGTAAGGATGATTTTGACTGACAATTTTTGTTAGGAATGAAATTGACTGAAGTGAAAATCTATAGGGACAAAATTGAAAGTTTTTCTTGACAAGTGTTGCAATTTGAAGAATGTATTATGTCCATTTTTACGATAGATCTAAATATGTTCTTTAAGATTCTCTATAAAATAAATATAGGGGAACAAACGCATCATAAAAGGGATAACTATACTCTAGATTTAAGATTTGAGCCACTTATTAAATGAAAAATCCTAAACAATGAAAAAGATAAAGCAGTAGGGCTACCACCAAGGAGGAAAAGATCATCACCCCTAGAAATGCTCACAAAAATCGAAATGAGAAGAAAAACAGAAAGATGAGAGAAAAATAACAAATATTTAGGTTCAAAAATGTAGCGATAGATGGGTTTTATGTTGAATTAATTTTATAGACTAGCATAAATTAGTAATATAATCCAGATTAATTTTTGCCAAATATTTTATAACCCAATTTATTAATATTATTAGAAAGTCTAACAATAATCATCACTAGTTATAGGGAATATAAGAAGGTTTTTGTTTGGGTTAGCCATATGGGGTGGGTGAGGCTCGTCATAGACCAACACCATATGTACTACCCTGAAACTTTGAGCCAATATGAATGAATTTATATTAATTGCAAGGTAAAATTTATGGTTACCACTATTTTAAAATTAATCATTATTTATTTGATCCTTATAATTATAATTATTATATATTCATCGATATTAATTTGATAATTATTATTACAAATTATTTTATTTTATCTTATAATTCTACAATATGTTACCTATCATGCAAGTTTATGGTAATAATAATAAATTAGTCTCCTGGCAAGTTTATATTAGGTCTTACCAGTAGATACGAAAAGGAAAGTGTGAGTTGATGGAACGGATGAACAATGTAGTAGCAGAGGAAGCAGGAAGATGAACTTATGATGAAAAAGAATCAAGAGGAAGACAAGATGGTCATAATCGTAGGAGAAAGAAATGGTTAGGTTGCAAGAGCTTTGGAAGAAGAAAGGTTGTGACAGATAGCAGGAAATGTGAATTGTTGCATGTGTGAGAAATGGATTAAATGCAAGAGCTTGGGACATGCGCACAATGGGTGAGAGTCGGACATGTTTCCCCCTTTTTTGGGGCTCTGGAGTAATGGGTATTTTTTACAATGAGTGTGCAACTAATAGATGTGCAAAATTAGGGACTCATTACCAATAAGGGGAGTAGTTATTAAGGGTGTTCAAATCCAATTCAATTCAATCAAAGTTGCTAAACCAATTTTTAAAAAAATTGAAATCTGACCAAAATTACAAAATTTTAGATTTGATTGGATCTTTTTTTTAAAAAAAAAAAAACCGCTTCGCTTGGATTGGATTTTGGATTTATTTTTCAAAATCTATCCAATCCAAATTGAAAATATCATATAATATAATTTTGTGTGTTAAATTTATACTTTTACTTATAATAATTTTAATCTATCATATAATTTTTATTATCATTCTTACTTAAAATATTATTTTATGCATATAAAAATGAGTTATTTAGTTTTTCTTGTCATATTTTCATTTTATTGGCTTAAGTTATTTATACTTTATAACATTCAAAATTTAAAATTTTATTTTATTAAAAACCAATTAAATCAACCAAATCCAAACTGAAATAAATTATATTTTTGAATTGAATGGATTTATTTATTCAAAATTGATCCAAACCGCACTATGAACACCTGTAATAGTTGTAATAACTTAGAAGGTGTTTGACAAATTGTCTATCAAGATTATTGTAAATTTGAATTAACTTTCTGAAAGATTACCACCTCTTAAAGTACTGGTAATGTTACATTACAGTGTTTGGTGTGCACAGGTAATGTAATTGATTTACACCCTTTAAATAATAAAAAATTAAATAAAAAACCATAATAAAAATTGATTGGTGTATTGTAGTGGTGGTGGTATAGGCAACAATAGCGATAGTGGTGGCAATGGTGATGATGGGTAGTGGTAATTGTGGCGGTGGTGGTGGTGGTGGCGGCGACTGCAGTGGTGGAAAGAAGAGGTTGTGGTGGCAATGACAACGATTATCGGTGATGGATGTAGTGGTGTTGGTGACGATTATGGTAGTGGTAGTAGAGGTGGCGATGGTGACTAGTGGAAGTAGTGGTAGTGGTTGCGGCGACAACAATGATGATGGTGGTGATGGTGACAATGGTGGTGGTGGAAATGACAATGGTAATAGTGGTGGAGGTGACAATGGTGATGGTGGTGGTAGTGATTAGTATATATGTTGGCGGTGACAGTGGTGGTGGTGATGGTGATGGTGGTGGAGGTAACAATGGTGATGGTGGTCGCGCAGTGGTCGTGATTGGTATATATATATTGGCAGCGACAGTAGTGGTGGGAGTAGTAAGTAGCGGTGGTAGTGGGTAGTGGTGGTGATTGTGATGATGACAACGACGACAATGGTGGTGGTATGTGGTGGTGACAACTGAAGTGACATGGTGGTTGTGGCGGTGACGGTGATGGTGGTAGTGGCATGGTGGTAGTGGGTGATATATGTTAGTGGCGATGGGAGTGGTTGGTGGTGACAATGATTGTGAGTAGAAGTGGAGGCTCATGGAGGGAGAGAGGAGATTGTTTATGTTAAAGATATTTTTATCAAAATAAATATTGAATGATTACTTGTAAGGTATTAATCTAAATAGACATCTAGTAATCCACATTACTACTTTGGAGGTAATGTAAATTACTTGAGTAATCCATATTACTAATAAATTAATGTGGATTATCAATTAATATAATTATAATATTATCACTAATCTATTCAATTACTTCGTACCAAATACCTTTTTATAATTAATTTATAATTAATTAAGGGAGGCAGATGATTTTTGAAAATCTAGAAATAGAAGAAAGGTTGAGTTTCCATAAAACTTAGGGGAGGCCCAAAGAAAAAAGAGCGTGACATCAGAACCGAACCAAACTCCGTCATTTCAACTCAGTTTTTCTCCGGCTATCCTTTTTTCACCACAACTGAGAAATCAACCCATTTGGGGTTTAGGGTTTTCACTCCGCCCTCCTCTGCAACTCCAATTCCATCTTTCACCCTCCTCCATTTTGTTCACATTCCCTAATCAGAATCAGAATGATGTACAACGATCCTCACCACCATCAGCAGCAGCCGCCTCAGCATCAGCAGCAGCATTTTCACCACCAGCAACAGCAGCAGCCAGGTCCGGACTTCCACCGGGGACCTCCGCCGCCGCCAATGATGCGGCAGCCTTCTGCTTCTTCCTCGACGGAGTTTCACCATCCCGCTCCCGGAGGCCCTCCTCCTCACTACGACGGTACCCTTCCCTCGTTCCTTCGCTAATATTGCTGTTGTTTATGAACAGAATGACTCAAATTATATTGAACATAACCACTTTGTTGTGGTTATTCACCTTTCTCCTTTGTTNGGAGATAAGCAAACTCCCTCGGCTTATCTTATCTTACCTCTATCTTTGCACTCCAAGCTCGTCTATAAAAGCACGCGACCCCTTGGGTCACCAGGTACCTCTCATTCTACTCATAGAATACACTCCTAATCCCTGTGCTTACTTGAGCGTCGGAGTGCCTTTGCAGGTACACCCCGCCGCCACCCTCTCCGAAAGGAACCAGCTTGGAGCTCTCGCCCGAGTCCCCGAACCAGCTCAGAGCTTTCGCCCTCAAGACCTCGAGCTTCTGTCAAGGCGCCTTTCTTACCGTCCAGGTAACCTCGTACCCTTTACGAATTACTTGAGAACAGTAATAATAATGAATTAGTCTCCTGGCAAGTTATGTTAGGTCTTACCAGTAGATACGAAAAAGAAAGTGTGAGTTGATGGAACGGATAAACAATGTAGTAGCAGAGGAAGCAGGAAGATGAACTTATGATGAAAAAGAATCAAGAGGAAGACGAGACAGACATGATCGTAGGAGAAAGAAATGGTTAGGTTGCAAGAGCTTTGGAAGAAGAAAGGTTGTAGGAGAGAGCGGGAAATGTGAATTGTTGCATGTGTGAGAAATTAATTAAATGCAAGAGCTTGGGACATGCGCACAATGGGTGAGAGTGGGACATGTTTTCCCCTTTTTTTTGGGCTCTAGAGTAATGGGTATTTTTTACAATGAGTGTGCAACTAATAGATGTGCAAAATTAGAGACTCATTACCAATACGGGGTGTAGTTATTAAGGGTGTTCAAATCCAATTCAATTCAATCAAAGTTGCTAAACCAATTTTTAAAAATATTGAAAACTGACCAAAATTACAAAATTTTAGATTTGATTGGATCTTTTTTTTTTTAAAAAAAAAACCGCTTCGCTTGGATTGGATTTTGGATTTAGTTTTCAAAATCTATCCAAT
Source organism: Nissolia schottii (assembly GCA_003254905.1). Classification (NCBI taxonomy): domain Eukaryota; kingdom Viridiplantae; phylum Streptophyta; class Magnoliopsida; order Fabales; family Fabaceae; genus Nissolia; species Nissolia schottii. The sequence continues at coordinate 379,394 of QANU01113349.1, read as the reverse complement.
TTAAATTGAAAATATCATATAATATAATTTTGTGTGTTAAATTTATACTTTTACTTATAATAATTTTAATCTATCATATAATTTTTATTATCATTCTTACTTAAAATATCATTTTATGTATATAAAAATGAGTTATTTAGTTTTTATTGTCATAATTTCATTTTATTGGCTTAAGTTATTTATACTTTATAACATTCGAAATTTAAAATTTTATTTTATTAAAAACCAATTAAATCAATCAAATCCAAACCGAAATAAATTATATTTTTGATTCAAATGGATTTATTTATTCAAATTGATCCAAACCGCACTATGGACACCCGTAATAGCTGTAATAACTTAAAGGGTGTTTGACACATTGTCTATCAAGATTATTGTAAATTTGAATTAACTGTCAGAAAGATTACCACCTCTTAAAGTACTGGTAATGTTACATTACAATGTTTGGTATGCGCAGGTAATGTAACTGACAATTTACACCCTTTAAATAATAAAAAATTAAATAAAAAAATCATAATAAAAATAAAATAAAATAATAAAAATTGATTGGTGTATTGTAGTGGTGGTGGTATAGGCGACAATAACGATAGTGGTGGCAATGGTGGTGATGGGTAGTGGTAATTGTGGCAGTGGTGGTGGTGGCGGTGACTGTAGTGGTGGAAATAAGAGGTTATGGTGGCAATGACGACGATTATCGGTGATGGATGTAGTGGTGTTGGTGACGATTATGGTAGGGGTAGTAGACATGGTGATGGTGACTAATGGAAGTAGTGGTAGTGGTTGTGGCGACAACAATGATGATGGTGGTGGCGGTGATGGTGACAACGGTGGTGGTGGTGGTGGTGGAAATGACAATGATGATGGTGGTGGAGGTGACAATGGTGATGGTGGTGGCGCAACGGTGGTGATTGGTATATATATTGACAGCGACAATAGTGGTGGGAGTAGTAAGTGGAGGTGGTAGTGGGTAGTGGTGTTGATTGTGGTGATGACAACGGCGACAATGATGGTGGTATGTGGTGGTGACAACAGAAGTGACATGGTGGTTGTGGTGGTGACGATGATGGTGGTGGTGGCGTGGTGGTAGTGGGAGTGGTAGGTGGTGGCAATGGTTGTGGGTAGTAGTGGAGGCTCATGGAGGAAAAGAGGAGATTGTTTATGTTAAAGATATTTTTGTCAAAATAAATATTAAATGATTACTTGTAATGTATTAATCCAAATAGACATTTAAATTACTCGAGTAATCCATATTACTAATAGATTAATGTGGATTATCAATTAATATAATTATAAGATTATCAGTAATCTATTCAATTACTTCGTACCAAATACCTTTTTATAATTAATTAAGGGAGGCAGATGATTTTTGAAAATCTAGAAATAGAAGAAAGGTTGAGAGTAATTTCCATAAAACTTAGGGGAGGCCCAAAGAAAAAAGGGCGTGACATTAGAACCAAACCAAACCCCGTCGTTTCAACTCAGGCTTTCTCCGGCTATCCTTCTTTCACCACAACTGAGAAATCAAACGATTTGGGGTTTAGGGTTTTCACTCCGCCCTCCTCTGCAACTCCAATTCCATCTTTCACCCTCCTCCATTTTGTTCACATTCCCTAATCAGAATCAGAATGATGTACAACGATCCTCACCACCATCAGCAGCAGCCGCCTCAGCATCAGCAGCAGCATTTTCACCACCAGCAACAGCAGCAGCCAGGTCCGGACTTCCACCGGGGACCTCCGCCGCCGCCAATGATGCGGCAGCCTTCTGCTTCTTCCTCGACGGAGTTTCACCATCCCGCTCCCGGAGGCCCTCCTCCTCACTACGACGGTACCCTTCCCTCGTTCCTTCGCTAATATTGCTGTTGTTTATGAACAGAATGACTCAAATTATATTGAACATAACCGCTTTGTTGTGGTTATTCACCTTTCTCCTTTGTTGCGAACTTTTTCGTTTCGTTTTTGAGTATGGGATTCGTTGTGGTTGTTGTTGCTGTTTCTTTGTCATAATTTCCCTGTTCTGTTGGGGTGTAGATTTTGATGGTTTACGGTAATTTAGTGCAAATGACTGTTGTAGGTCACGGTGATAGCCATGGTGCAAAAAGAATAAGAAAGCTTACTCAAAGGAAAGCAGTTGACTATACAAGCACTGTTGTGCGTTATATGCAGGTAATGGTTATTTCTCAACACGTAGATTTACGCGTGTGTATTTATGCTGTCAACTGTCCGTCATATGCATATTGGATAGCTTAAAGACTTGTTCCATGTTCATTCGCTTACTTATTTTCATTTATATTGGAAATTTGTGAGTAGTATGAAGTTTTGAACATGCCTTCAGGTTCGCATGTGGCAGCGGGATTGGAGGGATAGAACTGTATTGCAACCTACCCAAGCAGCAGCAATTGATGTCAGTGGGCCTTTTTATTTCGTAACTTGATTTATTATCTTTTTAACTTTTTATTTTATGTTTGCTTGCTATTCCCCTTTGTTTTAATAACATTATAAGATGGTAGATTTTAAGAATATCTTTTGTTTTGGGCATCTGCTTGTTTTACTTAAATTATAATGTTGTGATATTTTTGATGCAGATGTTGCCAGCAGTTGGCTATCCAGACAATCCATCTACCAGCTTTGCCTCTAAGTTTGTTCATACATCACTAAATAAAAATCGTTGTCCAATTAATCGGGTTCTGGTAAGTTAACATTGAATGTTGTTATCAGCATGATTCCTTATGCTGATTGTCAGTTACAGTTATATCAGCTGCATGTTTTGCTGCTCAGTTTTCCCTAACTACTCGAAACAGAGGTTGCTTTTCATTTGATTGAATTTTGTTATATGAGGAAACAAATCTATAGAGTAGTATGATTTGCTATGTTTTCTACCAAGTATACAAATCCGAAAAGTTGGCTGCTAACTTGGTTCTGCATTTTGAATTAAAAAATAGCTTTGGAGTTTTTACTTGTTTTATGAGTTGAAATTATTCAATTAAAATTGTACTCTCTGATGCATGTGCTACACAAGTTTCCTTTTTATGGCCTCTTAATGGAAGTTAAACATCTTTTCATTTTGAATGTTTCATTTAATACATGTAGTTCTAGTGATTAGAGTTAGCAATGGTGCATTTTCTCATTTTTTTTCTTATTGGGACTATGAATGTGATTGAGTGTGAGAGGCATATATGCTCATCTGTTACTTCACAGCTTTAAAGTAAATTATCAGGCCTTTAATTCCATGCTGTGTGCAACCAATTTAGAGATTTGATGTGTGCATGGACATGCACTTGTATTGTTTGATAGAGTTTTTTAATCAAAAAATGTCTGATAGAATTTAAGATCTAGAAATAGTTCTGTTGTTGGCTGGCCATCAGAAAATTGCAGATATAAGAATGTAATTGTGATTCTGTCAGGACTATAGGACTGGGTGGGTAACCCACCCAATTTTGTTTGGTGAAGGTTTTGCTGCTGGCTAAAGTAGTTCTTGGACTGTAGTTATATTAAAGTGGTTTTACCTTTGGATTTGAATGTTTGAGCAGTGTATATACACTATGTACTATTGTACATGTTTCAGATCTTGTTTTTGTGACACATCTGGTAAAAATGTCGTGTTATTATTGAGTATAAGCTGGATGTGTTGTCACTATATGGTATTTCAATGAGTTTAGGAAAACAATGTTTGGCAGTTTTTAATTTTTGTTTATGCCTCTAGATTGCATTTGACTAACTATATTATGGTTTTTTTTTGTGAAAAAGTGGACTCCAACGGGCCGGCGTCTTATCACTGGTTCACAGACTGGTGAATTTACTCTTTGGAATGGACAGTCTTTTAATTTTGAAATGATTCTTCAGGTGCACAGCTTTAAATATTGTTCCCATTTTCCACATCATTGTTGCAACATCAGTAGTTTCATAATAGAATCAAGGTGCTTTTGGAACATTTGCAGGCTCATGACCAAGCAATTAGATCCATGGTTTGGAGTCACAATGACAACTGGATGGTCTCTGGTGATGATGGCGGTGCAATAAAGTAGATATATACTTTAATATGTTATGTGGTTGCTGCTAAGCTTGATATTGTGTTTATTTAAGTAGAATTGTTGACTAAAAAACACATCTAATTATATTTATGTGTGCGTGGGACATTTTTCTAGATATTGGCAGAACAACATGAATAACGTTAAAGCCAACAAATCTGCTCATAAGGAATCAGTCCGTGACTTAAGGTAGATTTCTTTTTGGGAAATTTTTTTTACATCAATCTTTCTGTATTCTAATGAGAAAATCTGCAATAACATTTTTGTACAGTTTCTGTAGAACAGATTTGAAGTTTTGTTCATGCTCTGATGATACCACAGTTAAAGTATGGGATTTTGCACGATGTCAAGAAGAGCGTTCATTAACCGGTAATGTGATTTGGTTGTAATAAAAGATAGGTTACAAATTTTGAATATTAAGTACCACAATGTGTTACAATTGTTTAAAAAGAATGCTCAGTTATGCATTCTGTTAGAAAACTCATTTTACCCTTTGTCAAACTCCATTGAGTTATTAGTGTCCAATGTCAACTAGATGGTGCATATAAAAGTTAAAATTACCGAATGATATGGGGCCAAATATTCATGTTTCCATTTTATTATATATCAGTTCTATATACTTAATAAGATTGTGTGTAGAGGACTTCCAAATCACTGAGATGTTTCTATCACTTGATTACTCCTCTAGCATTTTGTCCTTCTATTTGGAGAATCTTTCTTTAGTATATTTATGTTATTCTATGTCCTTTTTCATTATGAACTAACCTAAGTTGGTCATGTGGCATTTGAACTCAGGCAGGCCATGGTTGGGATGTGAAGAGTGTTGATTGGCATCCTACAAAATCTCTATTAGTATCAGGTGTTTCAAATATTTCTTTTATGAATTTTCTTGAGATTATGAAATCCAGTACCGTTATACATATCACATTCCCTTTTATTTTTACAATACAGGTGGGAAGGACAATCTTGTAAAACTCTGGGATGCTAAAACTGGGAGAGAGCTTTGCTCATTGTGAGTGTTAGAATTGCGTGTTGATATCTACTGTTCTAAATGCTTGTTTTGGTTTATTAGTCTTTCTTGTGTCATGCAGTCATGGCCATAAAAGTACTGTGCTCTGTGTCAAATGGAATCAAAATGGAAACTGGGTGTTAACGGCTTCAAAGGATCAAATAATCAAGGTTGGTAACTATTTTGCATGTTGATGGACCCTTATTAGGCATTTACTTGTCATTCTGGTCTGTTTTCAATTCTTAATTACCTAACTTGGGGGTTAAAGTTGGATGCTTCTTTACCTATCAATCTCCCTTTGTATCATTTTCTCCCCTTGATTTGTTCTCTTACTTAATCATGCTCGCCTTTCATTTTCTTTTTGGGTTATTATGACATTTCTCCCATCCTGAAGTATTTATATTTGTATGTGCCCTGTATTTGCAGCTTTATGACATAAGGGCTATGAAGGAGCTCGAATCATTCCGCGGAAATCGGAAGGACGTTACTGGTATTGCTCTTTCTTTTTGAAGGATAACTAGGCAGCAAATTTTATTGGCTTGGCACATTTTATTTATGGCCTAGATTTTTGGCTTAATTTATCAGCATAGCAATTTATGGTTTCAGTTAGGTAAAGTTTGTTTTATATTATTTAATTATTTATTAGTTTAACCCTAAGTAACTTTTGGCAAGATTTGACCAACAAGTTGTTGGACTGCTGGTAAGCAACTTAGGATCCCGTAAGGATGATGGCACAAGTTAGATTCTCATAAAACATACTTGTTGGGAGGGGGATTAACCTTAATGCTCCGTCCCCTGGAATTGCGAGAGCAATGTCTCCCACAATTTTTAGTATTAAAACGACAACTTTTGACATGATTGTTTGATTCAAAAGCTGTGTTGTTAGCTACTATCCTTTCCTTATGACCTGACTATTTCTAACCTATTAGTAACATGGATAAGTTGCTTTGAATAAACCACTTTTATGTGAACTTGGCAGAGATTGCTTATGCAGAGTTTTGATGAATGATGACATATTTATCTGTCACTGAATCATTTATGAATCACAGTTTATTGCGAGACTTAAATTGCAATAGCCTCTCCAATTTGAAAATTAATTGCTCTATATTGCATGCTTTTTTCTCTTCATTTTATTTTTTATTTATTTATTTTTTTCCTTAGCTTCTTAATCCATTGGCAGTTGTATGTACTATATAGCACTGGCTATGCGATGCATGCACTACTTTACCTGAATAGTTGACTGTGTAGTTAATATGATTTGTTAGGCTTCTAGGTATTGTAACATTGTTAGGACTGTGCGAGGACTAATGCTTCTGCAAGTTTGAAAAAGTGAAAATAAGACTTTAATACATTTTTTTTCCTTCCTTTTTGAAGCTTTGGCATGGCATCCATTCCACGAAGAGTACTTTGTCAGTGGGAGTTATGATGGTGCCATATTCCACTGGCTTGTTGGGTATATTCATTTCTCTCTTGCTGTTTTCCTTCTCTTTCACCTTGTTTTATGAGTTTCTCTTTTCTCATTATTACTGTTTTTGTAATTAAATTACCTTCAAATTTTCATTTGTTTTTATTGTTACCGTTGTAATTTTTGGAGCCAATCTAGTCGAAAAAACGCATGCATTCAGTCAAATTATATTTATTAATTTTGAAACAGAGGCAAACCATGTGTCAAACATACATAAATTTCTTGGGTAATTAGCATAAACTACCCTTGAGATTTTCTAAAATTGGACTCCAGCCCAAAGTATGTACAAAATTGCCCTCCATCCCATTTTTCGTTGTGATTGATCACCAATAATCTGTTAGATTTCTGTTTTTATCTCCTGTTTTTTGTATTATAAAAAATTTGTGAAGGAAATAGGGAAAACAATTAAAATATTGTTTCATGTTTTCATTATTTCTTTCACAAATTCCTGAAATCAAGAAATGCATTAAATGAAAACAGAAATCTAACCGATCCCAAGTTTCCATGAAGGAAATAGTGAAAACAGGAAATGAAGATAGGAAACAAAATTGTATTGTTTTCACTGTTTTCACTATTTCCTTCATAAACGTTTTGAAAATAGAAACCTAACAAATCATTAGTGACGATCAATCACAGTGAAGTGCAAATTTGCATATTTTGGGATGAAGTGCAATTTATAATCTCAAAGGTAGTTTGTTCTAATTACCATAATTTCTTTTCTGATTTTACTAAAATACATCTGAACAGGAGCTAATGGCTAGCCAGTTCAATTGAAAAGTATAAGCTATCTGTGATTTACTTAACATTAATCAATTTAGTTAACAATAGAATTCATGTGAATTTGGGATTTGAATATTTTTTAGATAGAAGTAGAAAATACAAGAGGCACCAGAATAATAAGAGAAAGGGAAAATTATGTTACTAAATAGTTGTGTCTCATTACATAGAGATGTTCCTATTTATAGGTTAGAAAGAGAATCAATGCATAATTAAAGTAAATCATCCTAAAATAAACTAAATCAATCAAGATCAATCTAAGATATAAAATTATTATTTTTATTCTTAACACTTCCTTTCAAGCTAAAGCACATTGAACTTTAAGCTTGTTACAATTAAGCAAAGGAGGCATAGGTGCATGCGGAAGAGGCACACGCGGAGTGAGGCATGTGCAGAGGAAGAGGCACATTGATAAGCACGAGAATGAAGCACCGAAACCACTGAAAAGGTGTAGGCACAGTGGCATAGGAATGAACCACCGGAACCACCTGAAAGTCTCCCCCCTCATGGGGTGAACCTAGTCCCTTCCACCATGTTCTCATAGCCACCATTGGGAGTGCACTTCGTTGGCTTTGAACTTGTCTGCCACTTCTCTGCCTTGGAAAGCAGCCTTGCAGGGCTCTCACCAGCTGCCATTTCTCTACCGGTGAAAGCAGCCCTGCAAGGGCCCTCATTAGCCACCACGCGTTCTACTTGCGCTGCCTCGCCCTCTGCTTGCGCTGCTGCCTCACTCTCTGCTTCCGTCATGGCCTCGACCAGTGATGAAGAAAATGCTTCCGAACATTCCATGTCCACGTACGTATTCTACGTCGTGTGAATGCTGGAATTACCTCCAATTCTTGCATCGATTTCTCCAAGGGCCTGAATCTCGCCTCTGTTCTCAGAGTTACCATGGAAGTGCTCCCCTGGATCACGAGAAGCTCTGATACCAGTGTTAGAACTGGAAATCAGAGGATATTGAAGATGAAATGACTATTATTGATATGGGATTCATGACAATATGTCAAGAACCCTAGAAGATACCATGACTAACTACAAGGTAGTGGAAGAGTTATAGCTGCACAATCTCTCCAAAAGACTATCATAAATGACAAGAGATTCCAACTAATCCCTTCCCCTCCTTATTTGTATTGCTTAATCCCTCTAACCAACCCCAAACAAAATGTAACTACTAACCAACCAACTTTACTACTAACAGTGTCTTGACAAAATCTTTACACCCTTCTACAATTTAATCTAAATGATTAAATTTGGATTGTTGACTTGTAATTTAGATTGATTTTGTATTTGTGAATTTGTGAAGTAATTATTTTTGCTTTGCTGAAATTTGGATTTAGGTGTTGCTTATTCTGACTACTAATTTTGATCTACAGGCATGATACACCGCAAGTTGAAATTCCAAATGCTCATGATAACAATGTGTGGGATCTTGCATGGCATCCTATCGGATATCTTCTCTGCAGGTGAATCCTCCTTTCAGGATTATCTTCTGATGACACTTGATGCCCTGCTTCCTCCCTCAACATTTTCATATCCAATAGGAAGCTATTGTTTAAACATCCTGACTTTTCTGTCATCTGTCTATAATAATATCTTGTGCTGCATTCTGTTTTTCAAATATTTTAATGAATAGTCTTCTGAAGGAAATTAAGGATAAAAGTGTGATGAACCTTAGTAGTTGCTTGGTTCATTCAGATTCCATTCCAAGTTTCTAAGCAGGAATAGTGTCTATGTAGTACAATATCTATATGTGCACAATGTCGAACAAGCCCATTGCTGTTGTGCTGTCTTGGTACCTTACAGATGTCTTGAATTTCATATTATTTCTACAGTGGTAGCAGTGACCATACGACAAAGTTTTGGTGTAGAAATAGGCCAGGGGACACTGCACGTGACAGATTTAACATGGCTGTGCAAGGTTTGTTCATTTCCCTATAAAGGCAAAAGAGGCAGCAGATAATCTCTCTTTTTATAAAATCTTAGAAGATATTTTTTTTATTTCAGCTGTTCCTATCAATTATTAGACTGTATGGTCTGATGTTAGTAAAATTTCTTCATTTAAAAAGTCACACAAAATGGGCTCAGCTATTTCTAAAGTTGACTTAAAAGTAGCTAACATTGCCTAGCAATGGAAGGTGAGTTAATGAAACATCTTACATTAGTTTGAATATATTATTCTGACAGGATATGCCGAGCAAACTCCTGTTGCTGGTCGATTCAGTGGTAACTTTACTGTACCCGAGGGTCCAACAACTCCAGGACCATTTGCTGCAGGGTTGACTCGAAATGAGGGTACCATTCCAGGTGTTGGAGCTGCAATGCCCCTGGCCATTCCTTCCCTTGATGCATCTCAGGGGGAGCAGCAATCTCATACAGCATCAATGGGTGCTCCTCCTCTTCCCCCAGGTCCACATCCCTCTCTTCTTGCTGCTAATCAACAGCAACCATACCAACAAAATCCTCAGCAGATCCCACAACATCAACACCAGGCACTACCACAACAGATGGGTCCTCTGCCTATGCTTCCAAATATGCCACAACTACAACATCCTTCCCACTCCCCCTTGCTCCCGCATCCACATATGCCTCGCCCTCCATCCCAAATGCCACTTGGAATGACAGGATCTCTACCAATGATTTCATCTGTGCCTGCATCACACCCAAAGCCAATGCCTGGTCCTATGGTATGAACTTAGCGGAGCTTTTCACTATTTTGGATTTTAAATTATATTGAATGGTAGGTTTTGTGGGTTGTTTGTGGAGGGTCCGCTGGGGAGTAGATGTATGTTTTTGTTGGTCTACATTCATAGATTAGCATAATAAAATACATGTTTCTGGTGTGTACTGTTGAGAATAAAACACGTGGCTGAATGTATTTAGCCATGTGATAAGTATTGCATTGGTAAATGTAGAAGTTAAGGCATTGGAAGCACAAGAGTCTTAGGAAATAGACTAGCATTAATTATTAAGTCTTGAAACTAGGCATGCATTTATTCCCTATTGCATTATATATAGTGCTGATGGGTCCCTGTGTAATCATCTACTGAGCCTATTGAATCTATTCTAATTCAGCTTACTGTCTCCTCTTTTTTTACCTTCCCACAAATTCAACTTGGTATCAGAGCGTTACCATCCTCCATGACCTGTCTCGTCACTCTTCCACTACTAGGTTCCTAATCTAAAATGGGAACTCTATTCTAATTACTCTGCATTGTTCTACCGAATCACTGTCATCTTTCTACAAATGCACTTCTATTGAAAAACTCTTTTTCAGCAACAGAAAAAGCTTCAAACCGCCCGTTTGCTGCTACCAGCGAATATTCTGGCCTGTTCCTGGACCCTGCAGCCTCTATTGTTGCTGCCAGTGCCTTTGCTTACTGCTACAGTGTTCAGCCCGTGATGGGGAGACTTTCCGGTGGTTTTGGTGCTTCATTCCCGTGCTTACCACTGTGCCTACGCTAGTTATTCCATCTCCATTGAGCTACTTACTGCCTGGCAACCCATTCTTCTGGTAACTCCTCCACTGTGCCTTATTCCAGTGGTTCTGGAACTCCATTTCAGTGGAGCAGCTGTGTGTCTATTACCTCCACAGCATCACTGTGCTTTTTAAGTGATTCTGAACTTTGTTCCTGTGCAATAGTTGGACTTACACCAATTGCATCTTCTTTGGCGAGCCATCCATTCATGGCAGCAACGTTGGCTATTCTCTCACCTTTTTCTGCCACATCAAGTTCCTGCCACTTATGTTTTATTCTTTTGTTAAGATTCTTTTTGCAGCAAGCTTAAGTTTAGTAAACTTTAGCTTGAGGTGGAGTGTTGAGAATAAAATGTGGCTGAATGTGTCTAGCCATGTGATAAGTATTGCATTGGTAAATGTAGAAGTTGAGGCATTGGAAGCATAAGAGTCTTGGGAAATAGGCTAGCATTAATTAGTAAGTCTTGAAACTGGCATGCATTTATTCCCTATTGCACTATATATAATGCTGATGGGTTCCTGTGTAATCATCTACTGAGCCTATTGAATCTATTCTAATTCAGCCTACTCTCTCCTTTTTACCTTCCCACAAATTCAACCTGTACAATAATTTGTAGTTAAGTAAAAGGGAGTTGGTGATGATTTGTATGCTAGGCTTCTTTTAAAAGATCAATTTTCCTAATGTGCTGGTGATTCTTGTCTTATTTACATTTTTGTCCCCTCAGCCTATTGTTTTGAGCTGATGATATATACGATTTTCTTAAAAAAAATGACACATCGTTTAGGGATGGAAGAAATACATGGTCTTCTTTCCACTAGTGGGGCATATTTCATTCATTATATTTTGTCACCATTTTATTTATATCATATAGTACATTTTAAATAAAATTAGTTTATTAAGATTGACAATTATGTGTGCAAGCCCAAATGTAGGTATGAATATGTGCCTGTGATGTTTTTGTTGCACATGTGTTTGGGCCATCTGATAATGCCTTTTTATCAATGAATGTGTCTTTTTCCTGGTACAGTGCACTCTTGACATTTCTATACATGTTAAATCATACATATTGGTATAATGAATTTGATGCTAAATGCTGTGGTACTAATCACTAATCATCTATGTGATAGCATGTGCATCTAGTTAAATATTAGATTTTTCAAATAATTGTTTTGTATGTTACTAGTATTAAGCTGATGCTAATTTTATCCAAAAGAAAAGAAAGTCTCCTATCAATTATATTTTGCTTTCAGGGGATACAAGGTGCTATGAATCAGATGGGTCCTCCTATGCCACAAGGTCATTATGTGGGCATGAATCAAATGCATTCAGGGGGGTCCATGCCCACGAGTGGAGGGCCTCCTATTGGGGGCTTTCCAAGCAACATGCCAAACATGCAGGCACCATCAAATGCTGGTTATAATCAAGGTGGTTCATTCAATCGACCTCAAGGTGGACAAATGCCATTGATGCAAGGGTATAATCCTTACCAGGTGAGATAGTTAATTACTTCAAGCATCCTATTGTACAATTGCGGTTGGAAATTGTTTGCAATTTGCTTGGAATTTATTTTATTTTTTACCCTCATACTATTTCATAAATTATTGTGGCATCTATTGACTAGTGTTTACATCAAAATGAAATAATTTTCGTGCTCACATCCCTAAATTAACCTTCCCTACTCCTTGAAGAGCATGCCTTAGTCTTTTTCCTTCTCTTGTGGAAATCATTTTGTTTTTATCTGATTGCTAAATATGATGGCTTATTATGTCACGGCCTAAGGTGGTCCACGAGTAGGGATTAGTGAAGTGGTCCATGGTAGTACACCTAGGAATAAGTAGATAGGAATTGATAGTTCCATGGAATGAGCATTGTCTGGAATGGAAAAGTGGAGACCAATTCCTGTCCACAACTTAGCAGATTTGCAATGGTACATGAAATCATGTGAATTGGTATGAAAGTTGATCTGAATAACACAAATGCCCTTCACAAGAAAAAAAAATTGTGGGTGTCAACAACAATTCTACGTTTATCTCCTTGATTCCTAAGGATAGATTAGTTAGAGTCAAAGATTATAGATCAATTAGTCTTGTCAGCATTTTGTACAAAATTATCATAAAGGTTCTTTCTCTCCATCTTAATGAGGTGTTAGGAGAATCAGGGTGCTTTTATTGCTGGAAGGCAAATCTTAGATGCTGCTTTGTTAGTCAATGAAGTGGTTGATGATTTAAGGAAAAAGTCAAAGCAAAGCCTTGCTTTTTAAGTTGGAATTTGAAAAGGCCTATGACAAGGTCAGTTGTTTGTAGTTTCTTGGACAAAGTGTTTCGAGGAAAAGGGCTTGGTCCTAGATGGATGAATTTGATCTCAGGTTGTCTTAGGCAATGGATCCTCATGTCATTTTCTCACATGACCTTGTCATGTTTGATTTCCCACCATCAATTGTGAAAGTGGGATCCATGCTTGACATAAGCAATTAAAAGATTGATGGTGAGAGATCAAATATGATCTTGCCATTCCCGATTGTCTTAATGAGTACTTTTTCTGTGTTAACAAAGAGCCAAAGTCTTGGTTTAAAGGTCAAAGGGAGGCAAGTAGATTATCCCCTTTTCTATTCATTTTGATTGTAGATGCTCTAAGCCCATGATCTCTAGTGTAGTTGAGAATGGGTTAATTAAGGGAGTCAAAGTGGGTTTTGAGGGAGAGTGATCTCTCATTTGTAGTTTGTTGATGACACCATTTTGTTCCTAGTTGACGCCGTAGTTCTTTTATCAGATTTGAGTTAGCCGGAGTTTAAAATCAATTTGTTAAAAAGTAGATTACCTGGTAGCAACAGTGTCCTTCAAGCCCCCTCTAGCACCGCTTCTAGCAGGTCGTCATATTTTGGAGTGGGCTCTAGTGTATTTGGGTGTTCCCTTTCATGGGAACCCTCGATTTGTTTCTTTTTGGGATCCTATTGTCTAGACATAATATCTTGGTCTTTTGAATCCTTTGAGCTATTTTCTTGTAAGTCGCATTTTTATTTTCTAACTCATTCCTCGACCATAACCTCTTTCCACCTGAAAAATCCATTGGGAAGTCCAAAGATCCCTGTATCTTCAAATTCCTTATTTGGACAATTGTGCTTAACATAATTAATAGTAATGACATGTTGTGGCTTTGTTGGCCACATAAAGCTATTTCCCCTGATTTGTGTTATGTGGTGTGAATTCAGAATTTGTTACACATCTGTTCTTGCATTGTTATCTGGATGATTCATGCAACTATCAGTTTGGTATCTTGGGAGAGTGTTGGGTGCGCCCTGTGACCTTTAGATCAATTCCTATTGACAAATTACTCTGGTTTTCCTATTGACAAATTATACTGGTTTTGGGAGTAGGAAGGAAGCCTATATTTTGTGGCAATGTGCCATTTTTGCTACGGTTTTGTGTATCTAGCTTGAGCCCAATTCCTATGTTCTTAATGACCTTTTTTCTTATAAACATGTTCTATGGGTTAGGATTAAGTGTATGGCTTCAACTTGGTGTAAAGCACAATATCTATAGAGGACTCTCTCTCTTAGATAAGTTGAGAGGTTGGGAAGTCCTACTTCATTGATAGTTTTATCCTTTACTATTGTTTTTGTATAGAGAATCTCTTGTCCTCTCATCAATACAATTCTTATTGCATAGTGAATGAACTGTAGTAGTACTTCACAATTCACATGTTATTTATGATATAAAAATGTCACTTAAGGTCAAGGAAAATTTTTAGCGCACTTAACCTGCAATGGTGTATTGAATACTAGGCAATAAAATGTTAACAAGAAAATGAGTTCAATGTTGCAGAGATGAGAATATGAGAATATTGCATTAGATGAATGGATAAATAAAATTTGGGGTAGGGCTCTCATCTTTGATGGTTGGGTTATGGGAGAAGGCATGTAGGAACTCCAATAAGATGAGCAGATTTGATGGGGGATCAATCATTCGATTCGACTTAAAGGGAGACCTAGAAATCCTATAGATGAAATCATTGAAAAGGATTTAAATTTAAATGACTTGTCTACGTATATATGGTTTATGTTTGAATACCATGATATTTAATCTATGTAGGTGTCTCCACTTATGTATAAATGCTTTGTGATTAAATTTGTATAACGCATTAAAAGTTTAAAACTAATATATAGTGGTTAACTTCAAAACGGGTATGTTGGTAAATTTAACTTCATTTTTTCTTTTTTGGGGGTAACATACATGGAGGACTTAGATTTGAATGGGTTGTCTATCGATATAATTTACAATAGATTTGAATGGGTTGTCTATCGATATAATTTACAATAGAACGTGATAACACTATTCTAGCTGACCGCACTTAATTGGAAAAGGCTTGGTGATTATTGGCGGTGTTGGGAATAACAAACTTGAGGAGGAATACCCCCATTGCATTGAATCAACGTGTAGTTAAACTCAAAAGTTTTAGTAAACTCGTGGAGCATCATCAAACTCAAATCGTGAACTTGACTCATAAACTCGTAAGAGTTTACCAATTTAAAAAAGTTATAAACAATATAATTAAGAACTAAATATGATTAAATATTGTATTTATAATTGAAATTAAATAATGTTAACTTTAAATTAAATTAAAGAAATATCATAACATACATCTTAATATATGACACATAGTTATGTCATATTTTATTATGTATGTTTATTATTTTATAGCTTGATAAAGCAAATCTCAAGTATGATAAATTTATGAAATTAACTTAATAAACTCAATAGATATTTTCTAACATAAACAAAGTTAGATAAGTATTTAATAAAGTTACATACTTTGTATAATTTGAGATAAATTCGTAAACTTATGAGTAAATTGTAACTAGTAAATTCGTTAGTAGAGTCGAGAGTTTATTTAAACTCATACAAGTTTACCAAAAAAGAAGTTTTCATAAATGTTAACTCGTTTTATGCTAACTCGAAAGTTTAATAATCATGCATTGAATAATAGGAAATCACCAAATGTCCGTGGTTGATAACGTTATTTTGAGTTCTCAATTACCGCTGTAGTATTTCAGCTTCCCTGATTGGTTGTGTCGCTGTTTCAACGAATCGATAGATCAGTTTTGGTGCCTATATGTCCTCTTTCATATTTTAATGTTACTGGAAGCTAATTTTTAAGTTTTACTTGCCTGCAGTCTAGAAACCAATCTGGGATTCCCCCGAACGCACAACCTGGTCCTGGCTCTCACTCTCAAATGCCTCAATAGTGAAAAATTACTTTCTTTTTTCATATATGTTTGCTGTTAGTCTCTTGTAGTTTCTCTACCTTTCTATTTTATTGTTTTGATTTGTTGCGGAGGTTCGCAAAGATATTCTCTTCTCGTGTTGTGAATTCTCTCGTCTTTTTTCTCTGTTGGATGTGCTAGTTGTTTCAGAATTCCGATGAGCCTTAAATTTATCAAGATGTAATCGCTCATTCTTGAAGTTCCAATATCTGATACTGTACCTTCTAAATGAGGCGTAAACAAGAACATTAGTGCCTGTTTGGCACGTGGAATTGGAGTCTAGAATTGGAATTGGCCTCATCAATTCTAAATTTTATGTTTGGTAAGCCTTTTAAAATTAAAATCACAATTCTATATTAATTCCATGGAATTAAAAAATAACTAGCTTAATTCATTTCTAATTCTTAGCTTCTACCTCAAAAATTGCCAATCCCAAGTTACAATTATTATCATTCACAAGATTGCAAATCAGTCAACCAAACTAATTTAGCAACCATACTGTCCTTGTCACTGTGAACCATCATCATCCACAACTTTCTCGGTATTGGTGAACCACTGTCATCAACAATGAGCCACTTCCATATACCACTGGTCCACAATGAATTGACCTTTACCATCTCTTGTTCTTCAAGCCATTATCATTTGTGACTTGACAGTGCGTTCCCTTCGCACCTTAGCTCTATCTGCTCACAACTTCCATTTGTTGACTTGTTGCCGCAAGACTGTCGACCACCATAGCCATGATTCACCATAATATCATGTAACTGCAACTCCAGGCTCAATGCATAGCGTTATCAACATCCACGGTCGTGTTGTTGCTGTCGAGCACGTAAGCAGGTGACCATCTTTGGATCTTTACCCTGGTCCATGACCATGCCACAAAGACCACCGCCACAATTCATGTACCAAACAAGGAGCTTTGTGAGGTTGAGAGACTGATGGTCGTTTCATTTTTTATTTTATTTTGTTATTTTTAAATTTTGGGTGTTTTCCTAAACTATTACAAAAGAAATTTCCCAAATTGAGGTGTTTATGCTGTTTTGGGGTTAAGAAAGTTCTTGGTCGAGGATGTAGTTCTGGGTATAGATACAAAGGTTGCTAAGGCGAGATCAATTGGAGGTGAAGGTAAAATAGA
Organism: Nissolia schottii; assembly: GCA_003254905.1. Taxonomy (NCBI): domain Eukaryota; kingdom Viridiplantae; phylum Streptophyta; class Magnoliopsida; order Fabales; family Fabaceae; genus Nissolia; species Nissolia schottii. The sequence continues at coordinate 362,245 of QANU01113349.1, read as the reverse complement.
AGAAGTGAGTGAAATGTGATTTTTTTTTTTTAGAAAGGGAGAAGTGAGTGAAATGTAATCTAATGATCTGATTTGTTTATTTGTGGGAATAGTAGTAATTCCCTATACTATTAGAAAACTATATTTTGTAAAATGTTGCATTTGCAAATAATGTGTATTGGTAACATGTGCCGCAGTCTAAAAAATTGTACATTTTTCATAAAAGGGAAAATTTGCCTTTTTTATATTGAGACGATATAGGTCGGTTCGCTGCAGGCCCAATAGTGAGGAATAACATTATCAGTCTTGTCGCTTATTAACTTACAGGGGTGTACATGGCTGGGCTAGGGCGAGTTTGAATTTGCTAAATTTGGCTTTATATTCTAGTCAGACTAAAATTTAGTTATTAATTCAAATTTATATTCAATAAACTTGATCTTGTGCGAGCTAAATTAGGACTCGATTTAAACAAAATTTTGGCGGCACAAAAAAAAAACTTCCATCGAGTAAAATATGTTATTGTGGAACTAGGTTCCTTAATTGTTTTAATTGTTTCATATAATATATTTTGATGATAATAAATAGTATGACGACATATAGAATGCAAAATGATGTTATATGATAAATAGAATATATTAGATCTTGTATGATTAAACCTGATGGTATTATATAACTTATGCATTATACAATGATGTATAAGAAATATCCTTCATAAAACATATTCAATACCTATTTATATGTGCCTTGTTGGATTAACTTTAGATATGTTTCGATATAATTAAATATATGCATAAATGATATCAAATGTTATATGATAAACATGCATGTTAGGCAAATAATATTATTGGATAAATATATGGATTTGATCTGTGCCTAATTGTATATGCATAATGCATTGATTGAATTATACATTCATATTAAGATATTGGAGCATTATTAGACTAACTATATTTTCAAGTAGGTAATCTTTTATATATATGATTACACATGCTCGCCAAATAACCCACATAACCCACACCCATAAACATAACACATGCTCGCCCAAATATCAACCCAACCTATTTCATTAACCTAAAGACTTATTTTACCATGTTTCATCTTCCTCTTTCTCATCTCCCCCACCACCACCAGTTGTCATCCCTACCACTAGACTCAACACCCAATATCACTGCACCATCACCCTCTCTCCTCTTACCAAACCCTTTATTGTCCACACCCCCTGCCCACAATCCCCACCAGTGAATCTCCACCTCCATCCCTTCCAACCATCAAAATTCTTAAACCCTATTGCCAAAACCTTTACATTCTAAGACAAAAGCACAAAATAACAACCAAAACAAAACCCATCACAATCTCAAACAAAACCTGAAAAGCTAAGGAAAAAATCATTGTGTCACTACCACCATTCTTGGTAGTGGTTTGAGCAACAATAAGAATGGGATTGCATGACTCAAGATTGAGGAAGTGACTCATAGGTTGATGTTAAGCTCCTAACTACAACAAAGTTGTGGTTCCTCACAAATCTGAAAACGAACAATAGTTTGATGAGAGATGAACGATTGTAGCTTTTAAAAATCAAGAAGTGATGGGATGTCACCACAAATCTAAATCTCGTTATCACTCACCTTGCCTCACTAAAGATGTCATTGATGAAGACAAGTTTGTAATTTTTGCCTTCAACGTAATTTTTTTGCAAGGAGTTGTGATTGGTGATGTAGTGGTCAACTAATAAAATCATGATGATAAGTGATAAGCAACAATCATGGAATGGAGAAGGAAGTGATTAAGATAAGGGGAAATGGGAAAGAATGAGGTGATTGATTTTTCAGACTTGATCATGCTGATAAGAGTGAAAAATTAAAATTTATTAGAGACGAAAACCAATTTATCTTTATTTTCGGCTAAAACCAAAATTTATGGTTTATTAAAAATTAAGAACTTATTTAAGAAATTTTTTATGCCATGTCACTAAGTAAAATGTCGCATAAACAAGGTTAATTTTGACTTTTGTCTATGACGAAAAACAAAAAAATAAATTTATTAAAAACTGAAAAAAAAAATTATTAAAGACAAAAACTAAATTTTTTTATTTATTATGGACTACAAACTTATTTAATCTTTATTTATTTATATATTAATTATTTATTTATATATTAATTGAGGAAGAGGTCTGATAAATAAATGTCTACATAGAATCATGCATGCACCTACGAAACTTTATTTGAGTCTAAAAACGCAACATAACATTGAAGTTAGGTTGGACACCAAAAAGATTACATACTGCAACGACACGGAAACCCTTTGCTGACAAAAATATCACAGAAAACTCGTTACCATGATAGAAGAATCTAATATGACACAATTTAGTGAGAACGAATCAAGGTTCCTGCAGCAAGGAACAAGCTAAATACGGCTGCACTTCCTAGTGTGGTCTGCCCAATATGCCTTATCTTGAGAAATCCAGGAACCTGCAATATTTCAAGATCCAAGTAAAAAATAATTAGTGGATTTTTTACTTTAGTTGGCATTAGGGAAAAATTTATCCCCAAAAATTAGGAGAAATATTACTATCCTTAAATTTACCCCTTTCTTTGACCTTATAAAATGTAGTCTCTTCCCTAAATATGTAATCCTTAAAATTCAGACAAGGATCCTCTAGGGTAAAGTGGGGTTTCACCCTGGGATTAATAAAGTTAGAATGAGTCTCCTTCTCCCTTTATTGATCCAAGGGTAAAACCTTCTCACTTTGAAGATCCAAAAATTTTTACCCCCATTCTAACTGTACCAAACACAACCTAAGAACCTGAATGCACCGACAGTTTCATCAAATATTGAGATAAACAGTTGAGTTAATAATTTAACATACAGCCAACAAAACACACATATAAGCACACACAATATATAAAATCTTTTAAATGCCTCATTGCAGGAACATGTATATGATATTTCCAGTTAGTTTTCGAATAATAGAGCAATGTGTCCTAGTTAAATAAAGAAATAATGCTCAACTATCAACAACTTCTAAGAGATGAGTACCTTATGCTCTTTTCTTCCAAATTGGAACCGAAACTAATAAAGATTGAGTTGTTTAAACTGAACAAGTTTTGTGATGTATGTGAATCAGAATTTTTATTTCCTTTTCTTGATAGAAGTATGCAAATGAAAGAGTTAAATGTGACTAACTTGGTCAACTATTTACTACAGACTGTCAATGTAACTTAACTAATAAGAGAGCTTCGTCACTAATTAATGTCATATTGTTGTTAAATCCCACATTGCCTAGGCATAGGTCAAGATGCTTTTGATAGCTTGGACAACCCTCCTCCCTCGATTTAGATTTTGGGGTTGAGTTAGATCCACAATTCTAATATGGTACTAGAGCCTGTCGTATGCTTTATGTTGGGTCACTCGCAGATGTACAATCACGCTCTAGATGTCAAGTCCTAGGTGTGAAGAGGTGTATTAAGTCTCACATCAACTAGACATATGGTCAAGATCATAGTTATCAATAGCACCGTTATAGCGTGCTATCGTGGAATAGGGGTTGCGGAGCAAAGGGGCGCCGCACTAGGGAGGAGCGTTGCAGACCGTTTTGCTATCTAGGCCGCTATTGCAGGCAAGGGAGCGCGATTTCAATCGACGGGAAATGACGCATTTTGCCCTTTATTTTTCTATTTGCTTGTTGGATTTCCAACCTAATATTCTTTACATTAAATGGCTTCAAAAATCTCATTCTCTCTCGCATCTCTTTGTTTTCCCTTTTCTGTCTCTGTCTCTCTGGTTCGTATCTCTGTTTCCTACTCCAGCGGCAACGTCTTTGCTTCCGGCACACTCAATAACCAGAAAGGTTTGTCATCTTCTTCACCTCTGCTTCCGTCTGTTTGGCTTCTTGCTCTATTCTTTTTTTCCCTCACATATTTCTTTGTTCTTTTCTTCTTTCTCTGAGTTTCATTTGTTTCTATGTGTGTTTTGTTCAATGTTCTATTTTTGAAACCCTAACCTAAACCCTCATTTTTTTCTCAATTCAATGTTTTGTTCTGTTCAATGTCCTATTCAATGCTCTGTTTTTCCTTCTATTTCCAGCAATCTAAATCCTTCAATATTATTTTCAGCACTTGGTTTTGTTCCCCCTCTATTTCTGTTTTCTGCTATTGTTTATTGTGTTATTTCATTCTATTTTAGATTAAATAGCTATGACAACATCATCATCTCATGCGGATAGTACTAGTGGGTCTGTTACTACCTCTTCCTCTTCTTGTGGATTGGTGAAGCCAACGGGAGACAACATTGACATAGCATGGAATTATAATAGCTTAAAGGACATAAATATTAGAAAGAGTGTCACTTGTGATTTTTGTGGAAAAGTGACAAATGGTGGGATAACAAGAGCCAAGAGACATCAAATAGGTGTGAGAGGAGATGTTGGTGCTTGTCCAAAGGTCCCTAATGATGTTAAGAAAGAACTCAAGGAAGATTTTCATAAGAATGCTGAAAAAGAAGCACCCTATGGTGAGATAGGAGAAGATGGGCATGAACAAGAGGATTTGGTGGAAATCCTTCATCTTAAGAGTGGGAAAAGACCAGCAGCTTCTGGTTCTGTTCCTTCATCTGTCCTAAGGCTGAAGAAAAGTGTCAAGGGTACATTGGATTTGATGTTTCTTAAGGAACATAAAGCTACCATTAAATTGGGAAAGGCTCACCAACAAACAAGCATTAGGGATGCTTGCGATAAAGAAGCAAGAGCTACTATTCAATACATAGCTCGATTTTTTTATATGAATGGGATAGCATTCAATGTGGTTAGGTCAAAGAACTTCAAGTTGATGCTTGAAGTAGTGGGAAATTATGGTCCAAATCTTAAGGGTACCTACCATGAAATAATAGTTCCATTCCTTGATAAGGAGTTAGAGCAAACAAGGAGATGTTGAAGGGCCATGTGGAAGAAAGGAAGAGGAATGTATGCTCCATTTTGTCCAATGGTTGGACGGATCGGAAGAATAGAACATTGATTAAATTCACGGTGAATTGTCCATCTCGAACAATGTTTGTGAGAAGTGATGACGCTTCTTCATATATGAAGACGGGGATGAAAGTGTTTGAGTTGTTAGATAAGTTTGTGGCGGAGATTCGAGAAGAAAACGTCGTCCAAGTGGTGACTGACAATGGGAGCAATTATGTGTTGGCCGGTAAGAAACATCAACATCCTATTATCTCCTTTAATTATTAGCTACTTATGTGACTCATCTAATTTTATTCAATTTAACTCATATAGTCATATTCATAGGTAAAATGCTTCAAGTACATAGGAAGAATCTTATTTGGACTCTATGTGCCGCACATTGTGTGGATTTAAGGCTACAGGCTATTGNTTCCCCCTCTATTTCTGTTTTCTGCTATTGTTTATTGTGTTATTTCATTCTATTTTAGATTAAATAGCTATGACAACATCATCATCTCATGCGGATAGTACTAGTGGGTCTGTTACTACCTCTTCCTCTTCTTGTGGATTGGTGAAGCCAACGGGAGACAACATTGACATAGCATGGAATTATAATAGCTTAAAGGACATAAATATTAGAAAGAGTGTCACTTGTGATTTTTGTGGAAAAGTGACAAATGGTGGGATAACAAGAGCCAAGAGACACCAAATAGGTGTGAGAGGAGATGTCGGTGCTTGTCCAAAGGCCCCTAATGATGTTAAGAAAGAACTCAAGGAAGATTTTCATAAGAATGCTGAAAAAGAAGCTCCCTATGGTGAGATAGGAGAAGATGGGCATGAACAAGAGGATTTGGTGGAAATCCTTCATCTTAAGAGTGGGAAAAGACCAGCAGCTTCTGGTTCTGTTCCTTCAACTGTCCTAAGGCTGAAGAAAAGTGTCAATGGTCCATTGGATTTGATGTTTCTTAAGGAACCTAAAGCTACCATTAAATTGGGAAAGGCTCACCAACAAACAAGCATTAGGGATGCTTGCGATAAAGAAGCAAGAGCTACTATTCAATATATAGCTCGATTTTTTTATATGAATGGGATAGCATTCAATGTGGTTAGGTCAAAGAACTTCAAGTTGATGGTTGAAGTAGTGGGAAATTATGGTCCAAATCTTAAGGATCCGGCCTACCATGAAATAATAGTTCCATTCCTTGATAAGGAGTTAGAGCAAACAAAGGAGATGTTGAAGGGCCATGTGGAAGAAAGGAAGAGAAATGGATGCAAACATCAGCATCCTATTATCTCCTTTAATTATTCGCTACTTATGTGACTCATCTAATTTTATTCAATTTAACTCATATAGTCATATTCATAGGTAAAATGCTTCAAGTACATAGGAAGAATCTTATTTGGACTCTATGTGCCGCACATTGTGTGGATTTAATGCTACAGGCTATTGGAAAGACAGCTCAAATTAAGAGGGCAATACAAAAGGGCATTTCTCTTGTGGGCTTCATCTACAACCACTCATTGGCGTTGAACACAACTAGGAAATTTACCAACAAGATGGAGTTGGTAAGGCATGGAGTGACAAGGTTTGCTACAACATTCGTCACATTGCAGTGGTTAAACAAAATAATGAACGACCTTCCAAGGATGTTTACTTCAAATGTGTGGTCGGACTCCAAGATAGCGAAGGAAGCTAAGGGGAGGAAAGCAACGAATACGATGCTTAGCTCATCATTTTGGAATGATGTAGACTACTCCATTAAGGCTATGGCCCCACTTGTCCATGTGCTTAGGCTTGTGGATAATGAGACAAAGTCTGCAATGGGATACATCTATGAAGCAATGGACAAGGCTAAGGAAGCTATCCAAAGGTCTTTCAAGAATAATGAGGCCAAATACAACGAATTTTTTAATATCATTGATAAAAGATGGGAATGTCAACTTCATCATCCATTGCATGCAGTTGACTATTTTCTTAACCCCGAGTTTTACTATATTGAGAGTGATCATGAAGTAATGGATGGGCTTTACAAGACCATTGATAGGCTAATTCCAGACTTGGAGAAGGCCCAAAAGGTGAATAATGAGATAGATTTATATAAGAGGGATGGTGGCATATTAGGAGGAAGATTGGCTATGTGACAAAGGTAAAAGGTGGCTCCTAGTAAGAACTAATAAGCTTGAGAGCAATTGGAGCACTTTTGAGCATGTAAGCAAATGTCAAGTGTCAATTAGATAGTCATACTTCCATTTAGTGGTTTTAAAACTAAAAAGTTTGTTTGGTCTATGATATGGATATGATAGGTTCATTCCAAAAAGAGGAGCAAGCTTGAGCATCAAAGGTTGCAAGACTTTGTTTTTTGTCAAGTACAATCAAACTCTTAAGAATGCTTTGATGCTCGAGATGACATTGATCCCATTCTCTTAAATGACATTGATTATAGTAGTGAGTGGTTTGTGGGAAAAATGGGTGCAATGTCCATAGATGCTAAAGTTGAGTTGGTATATGGTGATGATAGCTTGACTTGGGGAGATGTTTCTCGTGGGGTTGGGGGCGATGAGCCTTTAAGAACCACTAGGCTTACTTCAAGGAAAGGGAGGGAGATTATCGCTCACGAAGAAGTTCAAGAAGAAGAATCTAATGAGCAGACATCATCCGAAGATGATGGGCCAAGAGAGGAGTTCTTTAGATGTGACACCGAAGACAATGATGAAGAGAAATGATGAGTGATGAAGTGGAATATTGGTTTTTTGTTAGTCTTTAGTGACTTCAATTTTGAATTAGGGAATAATGAAATTGAATATTTGATTTTTGTTAGTCTCTATAGACTAAGAATTTGAATTAGAGAGTGATGAACTTGCATATTTGTTTTTTGTTAGTCTCTAGAGGCTTAGACTTTGAATTAGGATGCTATATTATCTATTTTAGTGACTTTTTTTATGCATTCCAATGTTATATTGATGATTCAAACAAGTTTCTTTTTGTATATGAATTATGATATTGACTTTGAATTATTAATGAACATTTATATGTATGATATATAAATTGCACATTATTATATATATTGATTCAAATAGCGGTCATCCTACTACCGCTATCCCGCTATAGCCTTTTTTGGGGGTCGGCCGCTCCACGCCGCTATCCGCAATTGATAAATATATTCAAGATCATGGTTATCGAATCATAAAATATGGAAGCATAACAAAATTATAATTCATATATAACATATCATAAATAAAATGACATCTAGACTAAGAATTAACAAAATTAATAACATAGGGCCAAAGAATGAGTAAACAAAGGGCCACTAGGAAGGTAATTTAAGAAAAAAGAAAAAAAAAGGGTTTAGGGTCATATTAGAGCTCATATGTATTGTATCGTGCGATTCACACACGATACGAATCATACAATTCATCAAGCGATTCGTCAGCCACTTCAATTCAGTTAGACAAGCTGTATCAAGGTTCATATGAATCATATTGTATCGTGAGATACATGATACGAATCGTACTATTTGATAACCATTTCAAGATAGCCTTATAATAGCTTGGACAACTTGAAGTTACATTGTTAGGCACAACATAATTGAAACTTGAAAATCATACTCATCTAGGAATAGCTTTGAATACTAGGGGTGAATCATTCTAGGGGTTAATTATAATTGTTACTCTCTCTCCTAATTCTCATAGTTGTCACAAAAACACATAACACAGACAAACCTATAACCTCACATTATGTATTCACCCATCATGCATTGTATTCTCCTTATGGATTGTGCTTCAATTTATTCACTGCTTTGTCTCATACATTAGTCTTATAGGTCCTGCTTTATAGCAAATAAGATCCTCCATGTCTGAATAATGTTCAACTAATGAAAATCACACAAGGACTGGACAGATTTAGATAAATAAATCCATACTACTACATAAGGGATGCATAGCTGTTATTGGTCCAAGTAACAAGCATTAAGATTTAAAGGCAGAAAGCATTGCTATGTATGACAATCCTTAAGCCAGCATTCAGCAATACTCAGCATGATAGGCAACTTTTTATTGAATCCCAATAATTAATTATAACCAGACACTAACATATTATCTATCTTGTACTAAAATACATGCAAGTCAAAATAAACGTTGAGGATATTATAAAGATTGGATATGCAGCAAACTACACTAAACAAGACTATAACTAACCCAAGTTCGCATAATATCCAATCTGTATGCAGCAAACTACACTATTTTAACAGCCAAAGTCCTAATAGTTAATCTAGCAATTTTATGATTACATTTTAAAGTTGGATAATTAGTCACAAATTGTAGAGGAATAGTTTTTTTGTGGGTTTTCCCATATGCGGTTGGGTCATGTGTGTAGTAGACCTATATATGCTCCAGTAAGGAAAGTAGATTAGATAGCCGGTGGTTTACGATGTGGTACAATGGCATCGTTTGGTCGATATAGTTAACTCCACCTCGTTGAACAAGGCTTGGTTGTTGTCAGTGTGATTTTTTCCCATAGAGTGCTTCAATTCTTTGGGGGCTTTCCTTTATGTTCATTAGCGGCAGCCTATTTAATTCAGGCCATAAGTTGCAAGTGAATCAGTCCCCAACTTTTTCTGTGTACCATCTAAGTGACGTGATGTACTCAGCTACCAAAGAATCAATGGATCTAAGTTCTTCCAAATAAACCCTAGCCACTAAGATGTTGGCAGATCCGATTCCTAAGAAGAAATTGAAAGCATATCAAGTGTTGAAGTATAAAGACCATCCTTTCATTTCTATTTATTTGGATGAATTTCAGGTTTCACTATTTCCTCCACCCAATTTTATTGAAGAAATATACTTGTAATTGTGTACCCTGCACAGGTGTGAAAACTGAAAAACTTTTATGCGTTCCATTAGCACAGCTTTCTACTAATGAAATGCCACAACAGAATCAACTTCCAAGAATTGCAATTGCCTTTGCCAATTAAGTGATTCAAATAATCAAGGAGAAGTAGCACATAATAAATGGAACTTGGTGACATACCTTATACCTAATTGCATCATATGTCCCATAAACTGCACCTGCAAGCATCACAAAGTCCCACAATTTACACGACATAAGTAACAACAACAAACTAAGAACAGAATGAAAGTTTTGCCGTGTTTCGCTTAGTGAAAAGGACGCAACAACAAAGCTGTCTGTTTTGCCACGAGACCAAACAGGGAACGAGGGGAATAAAAACTCACCGACAGCGCCGCCGATAGCACCGCCGACTGCGGCTCCGGTTGCGACGCGAGCGAGGACACTGTCTCTAGCCATTCTCTTCTCTCTTCCGTATTCCTCTTCCCAGATGAGCTTCACGGGGCGTAACTCTCCAGTGAAACGTGTGCTTTTATATCTTCAGAAAAACAAAAAATTGAGTAAACTGCAAAAACGAAAATATTTGTCGTTAGAGCGTGTTTAGGGTTTTCAATTTTTATTTTATTAAAATTGAAATAAAAAATAATAAAGATAAAATTGTGTTTAATCCATACTATTACTATATTAACTAAAAATATCTATGTTTTACCAAAAAAAAATTACATATATAAGAGGATACTTAATATGATTTGAGCAAAATTACAAAACTAACCACTTTTAAATATTGAATTAAAAAGGAGAATAAGAGATATTAGTGTCCAAAATAAAATATGGAGGTTAGCAAATCCCTATATATATATATATTATTAGTGAGGCCCGGCCAAAAATAAAATAAGTTCTTGTGTTGATTATTAATTGGTTGGTTACCATTAGAAAAAGAAAAAAAAATTAATCTCATGTCTTGGTTGGTTATCAGTAGTATCATAGCATTTGTAAGGATAAAAGTGGATAAATAAATTGGATATCCAAAGCAGTTTCTTTCTTGTTTCCATTTTATTATATGTAATAGATTAATTGCATAACAATTGTATTATTATTAGTAGTAGTAGTATTATAATTATTATTATTATTAGTAGTAGTATTATAATTATAATTATTATTATTAGTTTGCCTTGATCGGTACATTGAACTTGTCAAGTATTGAACATGATGTAATAGGTAAAGATGTAATGAGTAAGTTATCTGAGGTGATTTTTTTGTGTGGTGAAGGTAGTTTTTACCATTTTTTAATTAATTAATTAAGTCAATTAATACTTATGAATTTGGAAAAAAAATTAATGAAATTTGTAGAGAAAAAAAATTAGTTAGTTTTGGTATCCTCTTTTTATTTATATATATATATATATATATATATATATATATATAGTAAGTAATAATAGAAGTAGAGAATGAGTTGCCCTTCGGGCAGTAGAGATAAGAAAATAAATAAATTTATGTTGTGCAGAAGGATTTATTATTTTTTTTTATGGGAGTTGGGAAGAGAAGTTATCTATACATACATTTATATAAAAAGGATTCGGCGAAAAAAAATGCTTTTTGTGGTCCAAATTATTATGTCATTTTTACATTTAATTATATTTAATTTTAAAATAATTTATTGGATAGGAAGGTAAACTCATGTTGCTATTACTCCACAATTAATTCGTGGTTACTACTCAATTTCTTAACTTTTTCCACTTCTCTTATTCACATCTCTCTTTTATAATTTCTAACTACACTTCCAACCATTGAACACTTTTTCTTTCTCATATTCATTGAGTTTGTTTCATTCACAAACATTTTTTTTCTCACTTTACACTCTTAGAAAAAAATTAAATGTCTCTTATTTTTTTCTACTATTATTCACATTTAATAATTACAATTAATTTAACACTTGACAAGCACAAATGCTACCTTTGATACTAGGGACAGGACAAGAGACAGAGACACAATGACATAAATTTTCTGTATTTTTTGTACCTCGCTGAAGTTGGGACAGAAGGGGAGAAATTTTTTTACCTATGAGACACAAAATTGGGTTCTAGAGGGACATGAATTTTCCATGTCTCTGCCTCATGTCACATGCTAGTTGAGAAGAAATAATTATTCATAAAGATATAATGAAAGTGTATAATACAAAAGATTGAAAATGTGACAAATGAGCAATCACTCAAACCTCTTGATATATAATTTTATTTTTGGTAAAGTGAGATATAGAAACAAAACCAAAAAGGAAAAATTACATAATCATTGCCTCTTTAACAAGAAGATCTCGAATACTTTTTAGAGGAGAATCACACACGACCCTCCTCTGAATAGATCTAGCACCTAACTTTGCCATAAAATCAACGCATCTATTAACTCTGCGGAATACATGGCGAAAAGAGACCTCCTATTGATGACTTAGAAGCTCGCGATCGGAGTGAGTCAATGCCTGAAGCATTAGAGAACGATGTGGAGTGGTAGCCTCAAGCATTGCTATAGCTACACCGCAATCTATTTCACAAATCAAATGATGTCAACCCTACTACCAAGCAAAATAGGGCCCTCTTGTAATGCCAATAACTAAGCAATTGTGATATTCATAGAGTCAAGAGGGAAGTGAAGACCCAAAATCCACAAACCCTCAAAATCTCAAAACACGCAACCTCTACTACTCCTATCAAGTTCTCTCAACATGCTCACATCGAAATTCATCTTAATAAAACCTACTGGCGGCGAGACCATTATATAAGAGTAAAGATACAAGTGTAGGTATAAAAAGTAAAATGGAATATTAATTAAAAGGATGTAACATTAATCTAATAATGCATGGAGAAGAGGAGAGGGAGAGAGATTTTTGGTAAATGAATAAATTAGTCATTTTAAATAGAAATATTTTAACTTAAAACTAATTCAAGTTTACAGAAAATTCACGTAATAGGATTTAGAAAATGAATTCGATTTTTTCATAAAAAGTAAATATAAAATGAATTCAATTTAAATAAAAATATTATTCATACACAAAATTTAAATAAAAATAAAGTCTGATTTAAAAATCAAATCAATTATCATTTATTGAGATGAGATTCAATCACTACTATCTCTTTATGAAACCGTGAAGGTCCCCACTAGCTTCGGCTAGTAGTAACCGACTCGCTCTCTGAAACCCAAAACGACCATCACCACTCGTCAACGCAACCCCCTTCGATCTCAACCTGTTGGTGGTTCTCGCAGTATTGGGTTCTCTCATTTTCTGTTCCTGAAAAATTCCAATCCCTTTAGCAAATCCACCCTTTCTTCTTCCGAAAAGAAGAAGAAAACCAAAACCGTGAACAATTTGACGCAAAAAATTCACATGTTCAAATCCCCAACACCAACTACACCTTCGTATCCCATTCCTTAACCTCCTTCGATTCTTGAAGGTTCCAAAAGAAACTAATAAAATGTCCGCGGACGATTCCTTCGCGGATCACAAGCTCTGCGGTTTCCTCTTAGCGGCTGTCGCAGTTACTCCTCCTCCACCTCAACCCCCTTCTTTCAACTACCGAATCGAGGTTTTTAACGACGGATTCCGGTCCCAAAACGGCGTCGTTTTGGCTCCATTCGCCCAGGGTTCTGATTCGGAGCAATGCGGAGGGGAGGGTGGGGGCTCGGCGACGAGGGCGAGGAGGACGAGGAAGGTTGGGATGGTGAACGGAAGCATTAGCGTGGTTCACCAGCTTCACGCTCTGGTGAGCCGCAGCTGCATGAAGAGTGATGCTCGAGTGGTGTGGGTGGATGGGGCAAGGGCCGTGGTCCTGGTCGACGTGTACGTCCCCATTGAGCTTTGGAGTGGCTGGCAGTTCCCGAGGTCCGGGCCGGTCGCAGGCACCCTCTTTGGCCACTTAAGGTTTGCTTCTTGAGACTTTTGAGAGATTTTTACTTTATTTTATTATTATTTGTTATCAAAGCTTGCACTGTTATGTGTGTGTGTGTGTTGTGTTCAAGCAAACTGAGTATTGCTATAGAGGGAAATTCTTAGATGTTTTTCTGGAGATTTTGATCCTCGAGCTTGCAAGATGCTCTTATTTTGGGATAGGATCATTTTTGTTTTTGGCATCCTTTTGTTGCATACCTTGTCCTCTTAGGACTTAGGTTGGTTTTCGTACCTTTGCGACGATTTCTTATCCTCTTTTGTATCTTATCTTCTCATCTATAGAAATTTCTTTCTCTATCCAAAAAGGAAACATAGAACTAGGATGATACTACTTTCTTTACTTAATGATTAGGAGTATATTTATTTAGAGGATTAGATAGGGGGGGTATTGAGGAATTCGTAATTACATCTGGCGTAAGGCATCCTTCTTCTACACTGTAATAATAAATGTTTGTATTGGGGTTGATTTATAAGTCATTTTTGTGAATTGTGTGTTTCATTATTACTTGTATAGTGTAGGTTGATATGATTAAGACTGCAATTCAACAATAACTAATTTCTCGAAATGCCTTGAATTTATGGTGTCATGGCATGCATCTCTGAAATTTGGAAAGCTATATTAACTAGTTGCTAACGATCTACTAGGAGTATTGTCTAATGAAGATTAGTGTCGAAGTTACTTCGCCTTGGTCTCTATCTAATTTAAAGTCACCTACCAGTTATTCTCTCAAAAGGGTGTAGTCAAAATATGAATTGAGTGATCCAATGACCCTGCTTTTCTTGATTAATATACTTGCTTATATCCTTGAGATAGTTTGCTAACACAGCTAAATGCCTATGCAGCTGTGATTGGGATGAGAGAAGTTCAATGCTTTCGTCTCCAGACTATTTTAGGAAAATTTGTGGAGAAAATGAGAGCATTTGGAACCTTTCTGACTGTCATGTACTTGGTTGCAAGCTGCATTACTGTGTGAGTGATTCTTCAAAGAAAAGGCTATTTGAACTTCATGAAATTTTTAAGATGGTCCCTGGTGTAGCAAAGCAGCAGAAGTATAATAGGTCCAGGATAATACCTGTGGATAACATGTCGAGATCTGGGATTTGGGACATATCTGATGATAATTTAATAAAAATTTTAGCTTGCCTAAGCCCAATGGACCTCACTAGGTTATCTGCATCATGTCGCCATCTAAGATCCTTGGCTGCTTCAGTAATGCCTTGTACAAAGTTAAATCTCTTTCCTCATCAGCAGACCGCAGTTGAATGGATGTTGCATCGTGAGCGAAATGCTGAACTCTTGCCGCATCCTTTATATGTTTCTCTCTTAACTGAAGATGGCTTTAGTTTCCATGTAAACACTGTATCTGGTGAAATAGTTTCTGGGGAAGCTCCCACCATTAAAGATTTTCGTGGAGGAATGTTCTGTGATGAGCCTGGCTTGGGTAAGACTGTAACAGCTCTTTCTCTTATCGTGAAGACACAAGGTACATTGGCTGACCCACCGGATGGGGCCCAAGTAATCTGGTGTCAACGTAATGGTAACCAGAAATGTGGCTATTATGAGATCAGTGGTAAAAACAGCGTTGGTGGTAGTATATTGGGTAAGAGGGATGATGAGAACCATGATTACCCATCAAAAAGAGCCAGAGTGATGGTTCCTGGTGAGATAATTACTACATGTTATGATTCATGCTCTGCTGAAGCTAAGAAATCAACTGTAGATGCATGCTTTGAGGAATCTATGCCGGCAAGTCGATGCACTAGGGGCTTCAGTTGTACAAAGAAAAATCTAAATTTCACATATGAAGACGAGGATTTGATTTCCAAGGAAAGAAAAATTGGTGAAAGATTAATTAAAACAAAGCATGCATCAGATATTGCATCACATCTATCTCAAGACAAGCTAGTTGATAATTCATATGGTTGTGGAAAGAGTTCCAAGTGGCCTGGGAAGCCTAAAGTTGATTGTTTGGGGTACGATGATACATGGATTCAGTGTGATGCATGTCACAAATGGCGAAAGCTTGCAGACAATAGTATGGCTAACTCTAGTGCAGCATGGTTTTGTAGCATGAACACTGACCCTTTGTATCAGAGTTGTCGTGTCCCAGAAATTCAGAGTAGCTGTAAGATAAATAATTTGCTAGGATTTCACTTGAATCAAACTCCGGGGGGTGAGAAACAAAATGTTTCATTTTTCATTGATGTGCTTAAGGCGCACCACACTTTGATCAATTCTCAGACAAAGAAGGCCCTAACTTGGTTGGTTAACATTTCAGCTGACAAGCTTGCAGGAATGGAAACAAAAGGCATACGGGGTCCTATTTTGAACTCCTGCAGTGTGTCTAATCGATATTTTAATGCATTCCACCAAATATTTCAAGCATTTGGCCTTGTAAAGAGAGTAGAGAAAGGTGTGTGCAGGTGGTACTACCCGCAAAATCTTAACAATTTGACTTTTGATGTGGCAGCCCTTGGCATGGCTCTTTGCGAGCCATTAGATTTTGTTAGGCTGTACTTGTCTAGAGCAACCCTGGTAGTTGTTCCAGCAAACTTGGTCGATCATTGGAAAACACAAATAGAAAAGCATGTCTGTCCTGGTCAATTGAGGGTTTTTGTTTGGATTGATCATCGAAAGCCATCTGCGCACTGTCTAGCTTGGGATTATGATGTTGTTATAACTACCTTTAGTCGTCTGAGTGCAGAGTGGAATCCACGTAAGAGGAGTGTTTTGCTGCAAGTTCATTGGCTTAGGATAATTTTAGATGAAGGGCACACTCTTGGCTCAAGCCTGAACTTAACGAACAAGTTGCAAATGGCTATTTCGTTGACAGCTTCAAATCGCTGGATACTAACAGGTACTCCGACTCCTAACACTCCTAACAGCCAACTCCCACATCTGCAACCCCTTCTAAGGTTCCTTCATGAAGAAGCTTATGGACTGAATCAAAAGTCATGGGAATCTGGCATCCTTAGGCCGTTTGAGGCAGAGATGGAGGAAGGACGGTCTCGTCTGTTGTGTTTACTTCAAAAATGCCTGACTAGTGCAAGAAAGATAGATTTGCAAAGCATTCCACCATGCATCAAGAACGTTGTTCTTTTAGATTTCAACGAGGAGCATGCTAGAAGTTACAATGAATTGGTACTCACTGTTCGACGTAATATATTGATGGCCGATTGGAATGATCCTTCGCATGTTGAGAGTCTGCTGAATCCAAAACAGTGGAAGTTCCGAAGTGCTACTATAAAAAATGTCCGGCTCTCATGCTGTGTCGCAGGACATATTAAAGTTACACATGCTGGAGAAGATATTCAGGAAACAATGGATGTGTTAGCACAAAATGGTCTTGATCCTACTTCAGCAGAGTATAGCTCCATAAGATATAATCTCCTTTTTGGTGGTCACTGTGTCAGGTAATATTTCGGTTTTGATCTTTCTTGTTGCTTTAGTTCCCTTCAGGTTGGAACTGCTTATTGTTGATCTATTTATTTATTTTTAAATAAATTGTGAAGATGCAAGGAGTGGTGCCGCCTTCCTCTCGTTACACCATGTCGGCATATGTTGTGCCTTGATTGTGTTTCTATAGACAATACAAAGTGCACATATCTTGGATGCGGTAAATTATATGAGATGCAGAGTCCTGATACACTAGCCCGACCCGAAAATCCTAACCCAAAGTGGCCTGTACCCAAAGATCTTATTGAGCTACAACCTTCATATAAGCAGGCATGGATTTTAATAACTCAGATGACTATCATTTGCATATTTTTTTAATTACTATTTCTTTTAAAAAAAAATTTCTGACAACCTAAACATGCAATGTCGAATGCACAGGATGATTGGGATCCTGATTGGCAATCAACATCAAGTAGTAAAGTCTCCTATCTTGTCCAGAGATTGAAAGCTTTGCAAGACAGAAATGAAGAGATGAGTTTCTACAAAGACAATAGCAATGATGAGATGGATACTGAGAATAGTTTCCCTTTGCATATGAAAGATGGAAGATCATCATTCCTCGGGTGTTCTATAAGAACTAAAATCAACATGAACCCTGATAAAGTTTTGATATTTTCTCAATTCCTTGAGCATATTCATGTCATTGAACAGCAGGTATTTTTTCTTTGCTGCATTTTTGGTGTGATCTTTTGCAAATCTTTTTCTATTTCATTGTTTTGCCTTTTGTAAATCCTTTTCAAAATGATCAAATTATTAAGTTGCATTTCTCTGTCAGTTGACTATTGCTGGTATCAAATATGCTGGATTGTATAGCCCTATGCCAGCAAGCAGCAAGGTAAAATGTTGGAATTTTCACTTACTGGTTCTGAAAATTTAAATTTACTTTTCGTTTCTGACCTTAGGCTATTTAAAATTTCCCTTTTTCAGAAGAAGTCATTAGCTACATTCCAGCACGATTCAAGTTGTATGGCACTTGTGATGGATGGAAGTGCTGCTTTGGGTCTTGACTTGAGTTTTGTTACACATGTATTTCTAATGGAGCCAATTTGGGACAAAAGGTTAATACATGAACCCAATCCATGTGCAAAGGTGGATAAAAAATTAGGGTCTTATTACTCATATGTCTGATGGGTAAATTGATTTTGAGAAATTTTCAATGTTTGTATTTTCAAAAACTGTCTTCTTTTGTATTCCTAACAATTTCTTCTTTTTTTTTCCCTGCAAATTCGGCAGCATTAAAAATAAACTTTTTTTCCATTCGTAATTTTTGTAGCATGGTTGCCCTAATATGACTCAGCTCTCTATACTAAATTTTCCAGTTTTATGATTAAATATGTGAACAGGAACTTTCTTGTTTTGTAAGTAATGGTAATGGATCTTTTGTTTTTCCCAGTTTAGTAACTTTCAACTCAATTGTTCACTTTTGACCTCTTCAATTATCTTCTAATGTGTTTTGTTGGCTTAAAACCTTCAGTGTGGAGGAGCAAGTAATTAGTCGCGCCCATCGCATGGGTGCTTCTCGTCCTATTCATGTGGAAACTTTGGCAATGCGCAGTACGATTGAAGAGCAAATGCTAGCATTTTTAACGGTGAATCTCTATAACTTAAAGTACATTGCACCATACTAAGTAATGAATCATGTTGTGTGTTTACTTTATTGACTTTTTATTTGATAACTCAGATCATGTATGTTTGTGATTGATATTTTTCTCCTCTTCCACCACCTCATTTTTTTAAAACTATTCATGCTTCAAATTTTTTATGTTGAACCAGGATGCTGATAAATGTAGGTTTCTGAAACAAGGTGGTTCCAAATCTAAAGATGATGGTGGGGGACGAGGACATCGTTCACTGCATGATTTTAATGAAAGCAGTTATCTGTTGAAACTTAGATTTGTATATACTAATGCCAAAGCCCAAAAGGTTTGTGCTTAGTCTTTTTTCTGTCACTCTGTTTCTGTATAGGAACAAAAGTTCCAAGGTAAGATGAGTGATGTTGAATTTGGAAAATAAACTTAAAGTTTCCTTCTGGACATTTTTAAAATATTTAATTGGAATTATGGATTAGAACAAAAACCAAAAAGGTAATGTGTTCGGAAATGATATTGGTGACGGAACTTTACTATTATTTCTGCCTTTTGAGTGAAAGAATCAAATAATACTTGTCATTGCTCATAAGTTGTCAAATCAATCAGTGAACTTGGTTAAATGATATATTGCACGCCAAACCACTGTAAGCGTTTGCTGAATACATTATATTTGTCTTTTGGGTGAGAAACAAATGTTATATTTGTTGGTTGCTCATAAGTAATTGTATAATCAATCAGTGAACTTCGGTTAAGTGATATATTTTATGTCAAACCAATGGGAGCCATTGCCGAAGCCCGTGGTATGCCATGACCTTTGAATAAGTCAACCTCCCCTCTCTCCAAACTTTCCCTTACTCAGTTTGAAACTTGATTTAAGATAGGTACTTCTTACTTAATTGAATTCTTATTTGATTTTCCCTAATTCCTTTTGGAATTTTAGTTTTTATTAACATTTATTGTTCCCTTTTACTTCAGGTGTTTGATTGATCGAGATCAAGTAGTAACCAATTTGCTTAAGCAAGTCCTATGGACACCGTGATGTCAGTTTTTTGCTGCATCGTCCAATTGCTGGGCATACACTTGAATATATTTTCCTTTTTGGATATGTAGGGTTTACAAGTGCTCATAGTGATGGCTCAATTTGCAATGGAGGGTGGAATGCAATTTTTCTTTTTGTGGTCATCGCACTTTTCTTTTGTATAGCATTATGGAGCCATTGCAGCATTGCTTTTGTCTGCCAATGCCTAATGAAAGAGTGCAAGGGTACATGCATTTTTTTTTTTGGTGAAGGCCTGTTCCTCCTCTAGGTTTTTGGGTTGTANTTTTTTTTGAATTTTTGTAGCTTACCCGAGCACCCATATTTTTCACAAATATTGAATTCCACGTCTACTATGTCCTAGCATAACGCATATACGAATATTTGCTTATAATTTAATTAAACTAATTTAAAAAAAAATTAAAATTTTTTTTGCCCAAATTCGCCAACCGCGTTGGCGAATTCAACCTGAGTCGCCAAACGCGTTGGCGAATCCTGCCACGTCAGCGCAAAGGGGGGCAGTCCTGTATTATGTTTTAAAACGGGGGTATTTTGGAAAATAGTTCCTGTAGCAGGGGCAATAGAGTAAAAACGTCGAATTTTACTTGCAAGTGTCATAACAGCTGATAACTCATTTTGGCCCAAATATTGATGAAAATTAATGATTAAATGTAGTTTGAGCTTGATTTTTCATACTTGAAATTCTGCACGAAATAGGATGTTATAAGCCTTGAATCTGTGCAAACTGATTGACTTTTGGAGAGACATAAAAGTCATCTTGTTTTGACATAACAAACACTTGTAATCGATTACATGACTGTGTAATTGATTATATGCTTCAAAGTTCGTGTGCAATTGATTACAGCATATTCCAAAAGCATGTAATTGATTCCTTAAAGGTAACCAATTATTTACCCTTTTAAACACATATTTTGCCATATATTCACTATATACCCTTGGTTAAAACCCTTTGTGATATTATTATATTCAAGTTATATGCTTTATGAAAAACTTGCTTAGCATAATATCTTTTAGCATGAAGTTTTTCAAAATATTTTTAAATGATTGAATCAAAATCATGAACAAAGAAAGTTATCAAGAGAAAATTTTTAACAAAAGAACCTAAGTCTCAGAAGATAATACCAAATCGATCATTTAACTTTGTTCTTTGAATATTGAAGGACCAAAGTTTTTGGGTTTTCCTTTGTAGTGTATTTGTCATTACTCCTTTGAAGTGTATTTGTCATTGCTTGAAGCTTGCTATGCCTTGATGCATAATTTCCATTTTGCTTGCAACCTTTTGACATCCTTTTTGGCATCTTCGAAACCTTTGATATCATTTTAATACTTGGTCTCCTTAAAGTATTCTCAATCGTTTGCATCACCATGTTCTACATGGAATAAACAGTTATGTTCTCGAACATTTCTTATTTGAGCATCATTAGATTAGTTTCCTTTCTTCTTTAAGGATCTTTCTTTCAAACTTGGACTTTTCTACATAAGAAGACACACTTAAAAACTGTAGTTAGTCCATAACGAGTAAGATTCACATAAGAGTAGGGGAGTGAAAGTAGAGGATTCACATAAGAGCGGGAGAGTGAGGGCAGAGGAGAGAATCTATAACTTGATAAAGAGCAGAAGTTATACTGAAAAACAACGCATGTTGGGTATACCTAAACGCTAAATCTACAAGTTGTAACCGTCAAGCCCCAAATCCCTCAGGGCATCTGTAGCAGCATCCTTACAGTTGGCATGCGTTTGTTTGGCCTTCCTTACGTATTTCTCAACTCCATTTTTGAGCAGGATAGTTCTGTCCAAATCAAAGTGTTATGGGCAACAATTATGTAGTAAAGGGATTGGCAATCTCCAGTCTCGACTAGAATGTAAGGATTGGAAAACTACTAAAGCAAGAGGCCAGGAAATAGAGAATGACTTGCATAGTATAACTAAACGTCATGAATTATATCATATCAGAAACTATAGTAGTATTTGTTTGGTTTCTGTTTTCTACTTTAATTACAAAACTTTCATTTTGTTTACTGCTTTCAGAATTTTGTGAAAGAAACAATAGATCATTCACAAAATCCAAGATGAAAATCAGGTTGCAATTTTATAATTAAGGTTGAAAATGTGAACTGAAAATAGGAATGAAAATATAAACCAAATGCCCTAAACTTGCCTGTTCTCTGGATTTCTCACTACTAGATTTCTGATCATGAGACAGGAGTTCCTTTGCAATTGGTGTGCTGCAGGAAATTTCTGCATGGCCTGAATAGCAAGGTCACCAGCACCAGCTTCAATGGCAAGAGCTGCATTTTCTGGGGATCTTAATGAAAGCACAGAAATAATGGACATGACCTGTGCTACAAATAAAACCAATAAAATGAAAACAATCATAAGATGCATGGATACAAGGTGAAAGGAAACCAAGTATATCAGGGATTTAATAGATAGAATCCTGTCTAGGATAGCCTGAATTTTTGACATGTTTGCACTTGTAAGGATCAAGTATGTCGGGAGTCAGGGACCCAGTTTATCTACAATGTAAATCTGAATCACAGCATTTTCACATTTCAAAAGTAACAGTCGAATTAGTTAATGCCCATCCTTTGAATTACTAAAACCAAATAGCAATCCTAAAATGGTAGAGTAATTCATTAAGACATTACTGAATAAAGATGAAATATCAAGAAATTAAAATCACTTGGAGCAGGATGGAATCAGAATGTTACTCACTAAATCATTGTAAATCAGTGGCGCTGATAGTTTGAAATTTAAATTATTTTACACAAGCTCCGTAAATAGAACTGCAAGTTCTCACCTCTTGCAAAATAGAAGGGTCATAGTTAAATCTGGCTGAAAGTTTGATTAGCATATCCATACCGCCTTTGCCAACAATTTCACTCTTATTTGTGTCACTTCCTGCCAACTGATCAATCAACAATATAAAAGCTTCAACTTTTCAAGAGAATCCTATTACAATCAGAGTCAAAAAGATGTAATGCAAAAGGTGACAGTAACAATATCTTTGAAAAATGAGTATAGTAAAGGATGGCCTCCCTTTGAAACTTGGAAGCAATCATGTAATATGTTTAAGATTACTTAAATTTTACCCACATTACTCAAGTATCACATGACTCACATCATATAATAAATTTAGACAGTGTAAGACAAGAATGAGAAAATTAAAGCCACAGTAGTATTGGAGGCCATATTGATATCACTTGAAACATAGTAGTGGTTGGAATGGAAAAATATGAAATGCTTCACTTCTTACTCCAGCTTTATGGAAGCTTTAGGAAGATATTCCCAAAAACTGGGTGTATGTCTTACATATTTTACTTTAAATTCAAAATATAAAGATGCAAGGGACATGAATAAAACACACTCAGTTCTTGGAGATTCAAATTTTTAAAACACTATATAAATATTAAAAGAAAACTTCAGCTTGAAAGAAAGCGTAGGACAACCACCATCACAAAGGCAGAGAAACAGACAACTCAATCCCCAAAAAGAACCACTGGCAGTAGAAAACCCTATTATTGTGCCAAGGCATTTTTTTTTTCATTTTTTTCCCTTATAAAAAAGGAAAGAGGTCTTCAACTTATACCTTCGAAAGTAATGAGCAACACACTTTGGCCACAACCTTGTTGCCTTGTTCACCACTGTCATCTATACATCTGAGTATTGCATCAATACCACCTTTCTCAGAAATGGATTTACATATTTCATCCTGCAACATAGAATATCAATACTCAACAATAGACATGACAATGCATAACTGTGTTTCAATTTGATGGTGTTAGTAAGTCTGACACAACATTAACAACTCTAAATATTGAAAGAAAAAAATTAAAAATATAAGGGGGAACTAAAGAAAAGCTAGACATAGAGCAATACTCATTGCCAAATTGAAAACTTCCGGTCATTATCTTATATACATAAGCAAGTACCACCAACCATTATCCCGAAGGTTATTTTTCCACTAATGTTATCATTTGCATTGTCAATCAGTTAAGTTTCTTCATTTAGAAAGAAATTTCAGAGGATTGCCTTCAGAGAGTTGCCACTGGGGTCCAATAAAGAAAACGAACAGCAAACTATTGCAGCAATTTAACCTTTGGCATCATACAGAGAGACACAAACCATACAAGCTTATGGGTTTCCAATGACTATTTTGAGACAACCAAGGATCAAGTCACAATTTTTGTAGCACCAGTCCCCACAAATATCACCAAAAACCATCCAATTAAATTATTATGATCCAACCAATTATTTTCCGATGGTATTTTCATAAAACCTCAATATTGCATATGTGATGTAGAATTAGAATTTACTTCACTTACATTTACAGCAATGGCCTTTAAAGTGATGCATGCTGAAACTAGGTCAGGGGAGCTAAGACCTGCACGCAGAGAATCCACAAGAGCATCTGCAATCCCAATCTTTGCAAATTTCCGTGCATAACCATATACCTGAAAAATGGAATATAACAGATACTTGAAGCCATGATGTACCATAACTTGGCAATTTTTTTTCTTCTAAAAGACCTGAATCCCTGTTAACTATTCAACAAATTAAGTTTCTAAGTTTGCATACTTTTCTTATTTCTCTGTGTCTGACACTATTTCATGAATTTATATGAACATATGCACATTCAAGGAGCCTTAACTCACTTGTGAAGCTACAACTCGATTGTCATCAGGGGTTAACAGCACACGAATAGCTTCATACAAATTTTGAATGCTCATGTTCTTATGTATGGACATTATCTCCATGATTAGCTCATCAACTTTCAACTCCATGAATGACTCCTTGAGAATCTCATTACCAGTTGCAGCCAAAGCCACAACGCCAAAGCCACTATTCAAGACATCTATGTTTTGCTTGTTATCATTTAGGAAACCCATTATAGTCCTTGGTCCATTGTTGGCCTGAAATGTTCCCATACTTTGAACATCTGCAGCAACAGGGATACAGATATTATGGAAAAAAGAAGCATGATTGATGCAATACAAAGTGAATTTGAGGATTATTAAATTACAAAATCAAGTACATCAATTAAGGCCAGACAAAGATACAAGAGTTTAAGTTATAGTGCCATAATTTTTATAATACAAGAAAGAAATAAACATAAAAAATCTCGCTAAAGCAAGGTGAGGGGGGTCATTGTGTATAGCTGCAGCCAATAAGGATAGGTTTCCAGGATGAAAAACGTAATCACTTCTGCGTGAGAATTTTATTTATTTATTTATTTATTTTTGTTCTGTATGGAAAAAGAAAATCTATTAAAGAGGGAGGGAAAAAGTACAAGACACTATAAGAAATCATCTGAAAAGTATAAAGCTGAGAGAGGGAAAAAATGGGGAAAAGCCTTCAATTTCCTTTATGCCACTAGAATTTGATGTGGTAATTTATCTTTGAAGTTTTGTTCTACCTTGTTCTATATGCTACAGGTGGTGGAAAGTCAACCTTAACATCCTTACCAAACAATAAATTGCCCAACTTTAACCACAATGAAGAAGTGATTGGGCACCTCATCATAATTCACTTGCATACCAAATGATGTCAAAATGGACCTACTTCTGCGTGAGAACGATGGCAAAATATACCAGATATGGTTACCGTAACAGGAAAGCAAGATGCCATTCATACAACATTAAGCAGATCATCCTCATTATATGAGCACCACACCCGATCAGCCCGCCAGAAAAGTCATCCAGTAACCATCTCCAAACTGTCCAGTTAATCTCCAAGCAATGCACGCTTGCTACGTGCTCATGCTGCCTATCAAGCCAAAAGAACACAGTACCCATAGTCAACTGCCCTAAAACCGGCCTAACTACACCTAGTTCAAAACCATTCATAGTTTTCCTACTTCAAATCTTCTATTCTCAATTCTCTATAACAGATTCCCAGCCAGGCCTATCTTCCACTCTTTCATAGTCTCCCAGCCTGAAGTAACCACCTATCTTGTTCATCTAGCGTGTTAGAGTGAGCTGATAGAGCTCATTGCAGACATGGACTAGTATAGCCACTTGTCAGCAGCTCATTGCTCAGGTTATTAGCTTAGAGGCTGTTATGTTACACAGTTAAGAAAGTTAGTTCAGAAATTTAATCTATATAGATCAGAATTGTTAATTCAAATTCATATTCCAGAATATTTAATCACAGAAAATTCCCTCCATCCTTTTTGTTGCACTTTCTTTCTCTCTCTCTAATTTTCCCTTGGATTCTCACCAGCTCTAGATTATTCTGAGATAGTGGACCCATCACCATAACCAACAACCCTGTTTGAACATCTCATCAACCTCGTTCAATCATCTCACTTGAATCAGGACATCTTCATACATATCCAATTATACACAAACAGAAGCTTGTAAAGCATAATTACTCGCTCCCTCAAAGAAGAAGAAGAAGAAGAAAGTGACAATAGACACCAATTATATTTGGCTATTTGCTATACACCCAGCTAAGGCAGCATCAACATCAATCAAGTGATGATTAATGAGATCAACTAATCTAACAAGTGAATATAACTAATAACAAACTCTAAGTTTCTAAATATAATTAACTGATCGATACATTTTAGCACATGATAAATACGTTAAAGATCAATGAGAAAAAAAATAAAAATAATAATAATAAAAGATCTCTCTCACCATGAAGCATCAATGCCATAGCGCATAAAGCCGAAACAAGGGCAACCTCACATCCACAACCACTAACACTACCACTTGGTATCTTCGAGCAAAGAGAACAAGCCAATTCCACCGCACCATTCCTCGTCGCAATAGCCACATTCGCTTTGTCGCCACACAAGGCATTAAGCTCGTTAAATAACACTGCCATCTCACTCCAAACGGCGTCACTTGTAGGATCGCCAAACTCAGAATCGATCTGTTTCAACTTATCCAAGCAGTTTACAACGGGGCTGATCTCACCCGGGAGACACGTGACAATACCTACAAATACAAAAACGACATTAGCAAAACGGAAATAATGTTTAGCATAATCAGATGCATCGGTGATTTGAGTTTTGAGAGAGAGAGAGAGAGAGAGAATAGAGAGACCGGAGAGATCGACGCCTTGGAGAGTGAGGGTTTGGATGGCGTCTTGGAGGGCCTCGTCGAGGTCCATTCCGAAGTCGTCGATGTTCTCCTTCACAAGCTCGTCGAATGCTTCTTGCGAGATCGAACGCACTGTCGTCTTCGGTGGGCCCATTGCTGTGGTGGTGGCTAGTAGCTACACAGAGAGAGAAGAGAGCTCTGGCTTGCTCTGGGTTTCAGATTTGAATCGTTGGTAAACTGTATAGTGTATACTGTTTTGTTCCGTATTGCTACTGCTTCTTACGAAACAGACGAAACGTTTGCAACACCGGAATCTTGTTCTATTTTTATTTTTATGTTTTTTTTAAGGGTTACTATCTTATTTGCTCTATGTGCTTTACACTCTTATGTTAATTGGTGTCTCAATTTAAAAAAAGTCACATGTTAGTCCTTTAATTTTGCAAATGTTGGACTTGTTATCCTAAGTAGTCTCTAAACATTCATAGTGAAATTGGATCTTGATGAAAATAGAACAAGGGTTATGGAGGGCGGCCCATGGATGTTCTTTAATCACTACTTGGAGGCGCAGGCGTGGTCGCCATAATTCATATCCCCATCGGCAAGGGTAGATAGGATGCTAGTTTGGATTCTTATTTATGGGTTGAACATGGCATTCTTTGATGGGAGTATTGTGGAGATGCTTGCATCGTCAGTAGGACAATCGATGAGTTGACTACATTAATTCAAATTTTTCTCGAGGAAGGTTTGCACGAATTTGCGTAGAGGTGGATCTCACTTAGCCAGTGGAGGGAATTGTTGGTCTATAAGGGCTTTGGAGCCAAGTTGATGATGAAGGATTGCACCTCATTTGTGCTCATGGTGGTTTTTATGGCCACATTTTGAGGATTTGTTCGATTGCTAAGACTAAAGTTCTGCTTGTGGGGGTGGAATCTGAGAAACAACCAACAACGACATGACACGATGTAGATCATGTCAATAATAAAAATCCTAACGTCACAAATTCTGTGAATCCGGGATTGATTGTGCTTGATAAGGTTACAAATTTGCATAGGGATTGACTGACTATTTTTAAGAATAGGAGGAAGAAGAGACTATCACATCAACAAGTACCTACAAGGGTTGGCAATGCAGTGAAGAGTAATTCTGGTGTGGATCTCGTAAGAATAGACCATCTGAGCCTCAATAACAACATCAGTGTGCACCAGATACTAATGGGTCTGGAAAAGGGACGCTAGTTAAGGTTTGGGTCTAGAAGAAATTTGTGCAAGGGAGTCTCTCTCTCACCATAGTCCAATACTATCTTAGTGAGAATAGTGGACCTGCGGTGAAGTTAATTGAGTATACTTTCAGAATTAGGACAACCTCTCTCATGCAATGAATGTGAATAATGCGATATGGCATTAGAATGCCTCATAGGTGCACCATGCAGTTGAAGGGGAGGACTCTGATGACACTTCGGATGAGGACGACATTGAAGAGGAGGTTGGCAAGGAGATTGTGGCATATCCAACATTAAATTGGGGTGTCGGGGGTCATCTAATCAATCCTTAGTTTTTTATGATTGGTTTCCATGATTTTTCAGTTTTAGATTAGAACATTTGAGGTGTTGTGCATCGTTACGCCAAGAATCAAGTGAAGGGTTTGATTAGGAGGCATAATCCAAGTCTCTGCTTCATCTTCGAGATTCATGTTCCATTTGATCATGTTGAAGGGTTGTGGTGGAGGTTCGGTTATCACTCGATTGCTATTAAGAAGGTGGGTGGTCACTTAGGTGGTGTGTAGGCTCTTGCTTCTACTTCCCACTTTTCTTTTTCAGTTGTGGAAAGTTGTCGTCAAGTTATCTCCATTAAGATCTCAATTGGTTCTAGTGGGTGGGTTTATGTGACGACCCTTAGAAAAAAAAAGGGCACGCCTATCGCAAGACGTATGACATCTCGCGCGAGATGCAAGTCAAGAGAGGCTGAGAGCGTCAAAGTTGGGGCAGTTTGCACTTGGACTGTAGCCGACAGCGATGCGGCGGGAGAAGATAGTTGTGCTATTGTAGCAGGTGACACCAGAGAGGTGGCAGGGGTAACTTGACTTAATTTAAGCCTTTTTGAGATAGGCATGTCATCACTAGAGCGCTCACAGCAGGAGAGGCGCGGTGCGACCCCAAAGATCCAGAGTCTTCGAGCCTTAGAACGCGTCACTGAAAAAGGAAATACTAGATGGTTAGCCATGGTTAGCCAAGAGGATGAAAGAGGTCGAAGGAAAAAGGCCAAAATATA
This sequence comes from Nissolia schottii, assembly GCA_003254905.1. NCBI lineage: Eukaryota > Viridiplantae > Streptophyta > Magnoliopsida > Fabales > Fabaceae > Nissolia > Nissolia schottii. The sequence goes on along the minus strand of QANU01113349.1, from coordinate 333,128 downwards.
CACGTGTACCTTTGACGCGCCAACTGTTAATGGAGCTGATTTGGCAGGGGCAACAAATTGCCGACCTTTGAGAAAATGAAAAGAGGAGTGTGTCAACAATGTCAAAACCAAAGGTATAAGAAAAGGTGAAGCTTGTGCAACCAAAATATACCTTGGGGGACGAAGACCACTTTGGAGGGGCGACCACTGGAGAGCTCTTGGCTTGTGCCAACTTCAAGGTCGCGACGACGAGACGATCCCTTTTCTTCAGCAGGGGACCCCCCTCTTCCTCTTCTCCATCGCTTGACCATGCTTCCTCACGACGCTTGGTGGATGAAGTCCTAGGAGGCTCGACGAACCCTTCACTCACTAAAGTGAAAAAAAAAACGTTAATGAGAGACAAAATAATAAAGAGGTGTGGGAAAGAAAAAGTTATTACCATGAGGTACATCGCGTACTACCCTAGTGGAATAGTCGGAGGAGCCGACATGTCCAAATGAAGGGTCACAGTATTGGCCAGAGAAAGTCACAACTTTTTGCCTATACTTGAACTCCTTGAGGTGGAAGGGCAAGCCTAAAGCCCCTTAGGAGGGTTAGGAAAAGGATCGACTAACCCAAAAGACGCATTTGGAAAAGGAGGAAACTTGAAGGTCGCATGTAAGAGTGAAAATCCGAAAATGGGTTTTTGGCCTTAGCCTTTTCAAAATATTTTAAAGAGCGACCTTGATGGGCCTTAAACTTCTTCCTACAAGTTTCCTCCGCGTTTGTGAGAGTCGTTTCTAAGGCTTTAGGGTTGTACTTGACCTTAAAGAATTTCTCAAAAGCTTGAATCTCATGGATATGTATACCTTTTGACTTCGAGCCAGTTTCTTGCGTCTGCACAGAGGAATGATGCATTGAGTTTGCTTGAGTAGCGCGGCATCTGATCATGTACTCCTGTACCTTATAAACCTCGTAACGGCAATCTTGTGAAATCTTTTTTCACGCGATATCGCCTTATAGCGTATACATATATTATTATCATATACTGACATCACATATATCATGCATGAAAGGATCTAGGTGTTCTCTTATGTGCCTTGTCAGGGTATTTCCATTGAGGCAACATCCTTTTTGTCCTTTCCCCTATGTACCCAGTGGGACTGTCGTCCCCTTGCCAGGTACAACCTACTCCATATTCTTAAACTTGAAGTCAGATCTCATACTTGAGGTGGTAGCGAACCACAAATGCATTTATCATCATCATTTACATAAATTTACCATCACTGCATGCAGGGTGGTGAGGGGCTACCCTTATGGCATCACCAGGGGTGGACTCATGCTTTCGTATCATATTCTAGCTTTTGTAGCATACTTTGTATACGTAGCATAAACTTTCCTTTCTTTTATCATGCCATGACTTTCTCGTCATATCATATCTCTTTCATCATATCGTATCTTTCTTAGCAAGTTTTAAGCTTGTTTTCTAAGCATTAATCATTTCTTCTTGCCGGATGGTAAGGGGCGTGCCCATAGACGTGCCAAGAGAGGGGGATTCCCTATTTCTATAACTATGTTCATATCTTTAAGGTACATCGGACCCTTTGTGGCCGAAACCTTCTTAAGATCTTGTTCGTTTCCTATGTTCAATTATTTTATTTTCATAGTTACGTGATTGACTTTCTAGTTGTCTGAGGTTGCCCTAACACTCTAATTGCAATCCATTTCCTCATGATGCATAATCATAATAATATAGCACATAGAATACAATTAATTTCACATGAATATCATAATCTGTAAACTAAGGTGTACCAGTGCTTTTCGGGATACCTCAGGGACTCATGGGAACTTACACTCCTAACACTATCTTGTGGTTTCCTTATAACTCCTAACATATTCATTGTAACTTTCCCTCATCAAATCTTATGATCTTTCTTTATGCGTACAACTCAAATGGTTATGCCCTTTTCTTTTTCTGAAATACTCTTTAACCCTAATTTATTCTCTAATTCTCTTATATTCACCCATTTATTTTAAGCTCATTTATCTTTTCCTCACTTACCTAACACAAAATCCTTATTCACCATACATACTCATTTTTAACTTTCTTATTATCGACACTTACTATCTAAACCTTTATATTTTCTCCTACCATTTCTACACTTAATCTTTCTAACCTCCATCCTCATAACTTAATTTCTCTAAGCCACACACACTCTCATACTCTTGATTTCTTTTACACTCTTACCTCTAATATCCATAAAGCTCTAGTTTCTCTAACTTTTAGTCTCTCAAAAAACGGAATGCTCTTCTCTCTTGTGTACACTCATTTTCTTTTACCATGCACCACCATAACCCTATCTTCACCATCCTCTACAACTATCAACCAACTTTTCTCCTCAATTTCCTTCTCAAAACCGAAACCATCTCTTTCTTTTACAACCCTCACCTTTTTCTTTTACACATAAAATTTTACTCCAAAACCTTATTATACTCATATGCATATTCATATCCCTAAACACAATGGTACAACATAGTTTCTTAAGAACATAAATAAACATATTTTCACCAGCAAACATCATAAACATGCCACTAAAGAAGTGGGTTTTTAAATTACCCACACTTAAGAAGTTTTAAGGGGAGTTAAGCAACTTTGAGAGGAAGCTCCGTGGATTAGCCTTGATGTCCCCAAAACTTGCTTGATCACGTTTTTCTATAAGAGAAAACTTGAGAGGAAAATGATGATGATGGCTATGGTTCTCTTGGGAAAAAGTGATGGAAATTTTGTGAGGATGATGATGTGTTGATTCAAGGATTTGTGAGGGAAATGAGATTGGAGTTTTAAGAGATGATAAGGTGGTGTTCTTTCTTGGTTGCTAAGGGAAGAAAATAAAGATTGGAAGATGAGGAAGTGTGAGGAGTGTTCACACGTTTTTGGTGAGGTAAAATGAAGCAAGAAAGCCAAGGAAACGAGAGAAAATGAGATGTTGAAGTGGTCTTCTAAGCCTTGATTGGCCTTGTATTTATAGAGAAAAGAAATGAAATTACTTAGGGGACTTGGGAGGAAAGGCTACGGCCTTGTGGGATGAGTGTGCAAGGAGAATTACTTTAAATAAATAAATGTGAATAGTGGGAGGTAAGGTGTGTGTGTAAGAAGAGCATGGTTTGTGTAAGTCTTAGTGTATGTAAGTGAATTTGTAAGAGAGTTGTTGTGTGTGATTGAAGTGAATGAGGGCTGCCATTGGTGCCGTGTATGTGTTGTGTGTTTGGTGATTAATGAGTGATTTGAAGAGTGTAAGGTGATACGATAGAAGAGTGTAAGAGAGTTTGATCATTCTTGTCCAATTTTGGGGCAAAATTGATTTAACTTTGGGGGATAATTAATTAAATTTTGGGGACGGGGTTGTGGGTGTGCTACGGCTGAATGGAAAAATCTTTGGGAGAAATTGAATTAAATTGATGAATAGTGTTTGTACAGTAAAAAACATGTTTTGCTTTGACTTGTGATTTATCAAGGAAAGAAAATGAAACAAATAAAAGGGCTGATGGGGTTGTAAAGCCACGGTTTTGTGGGAAAATGAAATCAATAAAGAAATTGGATGAATAGTGTGAAGTATGGTGTGTATAGTGCAAGGTATGGGTTTGGTTGCTTAATGTTTTGGAGAAAATTAATTGATTTTGGGGAAGGGGGAGTTGTGCACTCAACCACAGCTGGAGGGGAAAATAATTTTGGGAAGAATTTGATCGTGTTTGGTCATTAAATTTTCATGTACGTGTGTTGTCATATGTGCGTGACGATTTAACGGATATCCTATAAAATTTTTTAAACATACAATTACAATCTACTAATTTTTCTAATAAATAATTTAAATTAATCCAAGATACTGATAAATCAACTTTCGTAAAAGTGTATTTTATAGATACCTTTGATACGTAATTAAATTTTGGCGACAAAAGATAATTGATCCGGAGCTCGCGGAATTTCGCGAGATCACAAAATTATTACCTTAATTGTCGTTATCAAAAATATAATAGTGATTTAAAATTCTTAGTCTTAATAAATCACTCATATATATTTATTTATCACGCGAAATATTTGCTAAGAAAAAGTGGAATGTTACAGTCATCATGTGTTTGCTATGTTCTATTTATCATCATCAAGATATATTGTATTAACCAATTAGATCAACTAGGGAAACCTAGTTCCACAATCTAACTAAGAGAGCCTAGTTCTATAAACATAAGCACAGACAATTAGAACATGTTATATTTGTTATCATCAAAACATAGTGTATTAAACAATTAGATCAACTAGGGAAACCTAGTTCCATAGTTGGGTGGTGAAGAGAGGAGAAAAGAAATAAAAGAGGTTACGGGGAATGAAGGGTATTCTTGGGTTTTTCTATTTTCAATAGCAAACAATTGGAATAGAATTGCAAATCAGAGCCATTTGGGTGTGATTTACTTTGAAGCAAAATAAAGGAATTGAATTCTCTGGTCATTTTAATTCTATGCTATTTTTATGTTCTAAAACGAGGAATTTAATTCCATAGGACACCAAGCAGACTATAAGAGATTGAATGGGCCATTCTTGAATAAGAAGGTTACTTGACCTCGAGAAAGGCTAGTAACCATTAACCCTGACCATAACCAATGAATTAACTCATACTTGTATAGTCTAAATAATTTAAAGTGTAGTTTTTATTATTTAATTTCTCGTTTAATGGTTTAATTAATTGTTTTCTTCAATTCATTCTTAATCCGAAAAATCCCAAAAAAAACAATCATAACTAAGCTTTCCTACGTTACAAAATAACTCAGTTACCTAATCCCTCTGAATAAGACAACCCGAGTCTAAAAGGCTCACTTGTTTCTTGCAGTGACTAGTACGCTTACTAGTAGCTCTAGACAAACCGCATCACCTTGTGATGGGTTTGATGTGCCCGTGCGTTGGAGCTGCTAGCGAATGTGACTTGGGAGTTGCCACAAGTTATCGGGTTAGTAATCTCATCAATTGATGACATTTCCCAAGTTTTTTTTTGCTTCATCGCTCGCCGCTTCTATTGCTCGCATGGTCAATTGGGAGTGCCCTGTGGTAGGCTATGTCAAGCTTGTCTACGATGGGAGCCTTCAAGGGGGTGCCATTGCATGTCGACTTTGGCAGTGTTCTCCGAGATAATTATGGGAATTGGATCTCTGGCTTTTCTAGCAACTTGAACGAGGCATCTCTTCTTCTTGAGCAGCTCACTACAACCAAGCAGGGTCTCCGTTTGGTGTGGAATGGTGACTTCCAAAGGGTAATGTGACATTCTGACTCCTTGCTTGCTGTCCAGCTTATAATGGAAGGTGTTAGTGCCCACCACATGCATGCGGTTCTCATCTTTGACATTAAGCACATGTTGTTGTGGGATTGGGTGGTTTTGTTGGAGCATGCTTTTTGTGATTCCAACTTTTGCCCAACTGACTCAAGATCTAGGATTCTCCTTTACCTCAGCTTCAGTTATTCTTGATGGGAGATTTTTCTGGAACTAACTTTATTATAGCGTAGTTAGTTTGCTTTTATTTCTTTTGAAAGAAAAGAAAAATGTTAACCAAAAAGATATAAGTTTACCAAAAATGAAAACAAATAAAATTTATTTCTGTCCTAATCTCTGATCCGCCGCTCTAATCTTTCTCCCGCGGAGGCAACCCCACACCCCTTTCTTCTCCTCCCATGTCCTTGAAGCACAGTGACACAAACCCTTCCAATTTCCTACGTTTCTCTCAGAACCTTGTCCTCACCGCCCCAAGAGCACAGTCTTCCTCGGACCTCCCCGAAGGTACCCAGTTTCGCTACAGCGAGACCCTCAGCACCGTCAAGAACAGGTTCAGCAAGGACGGCTCAGAGGGAGGTTGAGGTGGTGGTTGGAGGCACGAATAGAGAGGGAGAGGGAGGTTGCCGCTTTGCCTTCGTACATCATGCCTTCGGCCATAAATCATTTTCCTTATGCGTAGCCTTCTTCCACCATTGCCTGTTGGGTAATACGAACAGTAGCAAAGGGGAGCCTTTTCTTCTTTAGTTGTTGGCCACAGAACCATGCGTTTGATGCATCGACTGGGTTCCAAACCCTTGAAACTCTTCACTAGGTTTAGTTTCTCCAGACCTCACTTGCTTTATTCAAAGCTTATTCATACACAAACGGTGTCAAAGGATAATGACGATGATGGTGGCGATGTCAGTGCAATATGCAACTCATTTAGAAGGGGGTGGAATTGGGGCATCATAAGCACTAAATTTGATTCCTTTGTGTTGAGTGATTCAGCGGTGGAGCGAGTGCTGCTGGAATTGAAGGACCCGAGCGATGCAAAATGCGCTCTCGGCTTCTTCCATTGGTGCGCAAAGAGGAAAAATTTTGAACACGGGCTTCGGTCTTACTGCATAGCAATCCATGTTCTTGTTAGGGCTAGGTTGCTCAATGATGCTCGATCATTGCTCGAATCGGTTCTGAACATAACCAAGGAAAGCGTATTGAGGTATTCTGTTACGGATACGCTGCTTGACAGCTACCAGGTTTCTGATTCGCACCCCCTTGTGTTTGATTTGTTGATACAGGCTTATGCAAAGTTGAGAATGATTGATGTTGCATTTGAGGTTTGCCTTTATGTGGAGGAGCATGGATTCTCTGTCAGTCTCATAAGTTTCAACACGTTGCTCCATGTCGCGCAGAAATCTGGCCTGTGTGGTATAGTTTGGGATGTTTACGAGCACATGATTCGAGAAAGGACTTACCCAAATGTGTCGACATTGAGGATCATGATTAATGTGCTGTGCAAAGATGGGCAGCTGCAGAAAAATGTGGATGCGTTGGAGAGGATTATGGGGAAGAGGAGTTCTTCTCCTTCAGTGATTGTCAATTCTAGCTTGATTTTCAGAGTCTTAGAGGGAGGGAAAATCGAAGAAAGCATGGTAGTGGTGTTGTTGAAAAGACTGCTGCAGAAGAATTTGATTCCTGACTCGGTTGCCTACTCCCTAATCGTTCATGCTAAGGTTATGTTGGGAAGTTTGGATTCCGCATGGGAGATGTATCAAGAGATGTTGAAAAGTGGTTTCCAGGCAAATTCTTTTGTGTATACTTCATTTATAGGAGCATACTGCAGAGAAGGCAGAATTGAAGAAGCAGATGGTTTGCTGCAAGAAATGGAAGAACAAGGCTTGAAGCCATATGGTGAGACTTATGATCATCTTATCGTTGGTTTTGCCAATTTGGAAAGAGTGGACGAGTGCTTGTGTTCTTTTGAGAAAATGTTGAGAATTGGGCTTATTCCTAGTTGTTTACCATTTAATAAGATGGTAGAAAAGCTATGTGTGAGGAGGGATGTGAAGCAGGCGAACGCAATGTTGACAGTGTTGCTAGATAAGGGGTTCTTACCCAATGATATTACATACTCTCTTTTGATTGAGGGTTATGCCAAAAAGGACGAGATTCAGGAAGTTCTCAAATTATATTATGAAATGGAGTACAGGTCTATGTCTCCTGGAGTATCTATTTTTACATCAATAATTCAGAGTTTATGTCATTGTGGAAAGCTTGAAGATGCAGAAAAGTATCTAAGTATCATGAAAGGTCGTTTGCTAACCCCACATGTTTCTATATATGAGACATTGATTGCTGGCCACAGGCAGAAGGGCAACAGCACAAGGGCTCTCCATCTTCGCAATGAAATGGCTTCTTTGTTGTTGTAACCTAGTTATAGTGGCCAAAATAGGTGAACGTTATTTTTGCAGTGCTTGTTTATAATGTTATTTCCTGCAATGTAAAATATCAAAATCAGAAGTATTATATGATATGTTATCTTCTGAAACGTTGCAGCTTAAAACCCCAGCAACTCTGAAAGAACGAAATGCTCGATCAAAGACAATATACATTTCTGAATGCCATTTTGCTTTTGTAGTAGGTATTGTCATGTGCATGAGCAGCCCAGTCATAAACTGTTTGGATAAGTTGAAGCAGCTCAGTTCTGAGTTTTGTGATCCGATTCACAGCACCATTTGGAGAAAGATGGCAGTGTTATTTGATGAGCGCTCTGCGTGGTGACAAAGTGAATGCGGCTATTGCGACTAAGAATGGTGCAGTGGAATTGCCTTGTCCTCTTTGTTCCAGGATACCAAGTGATTGTGGACGTGAGGTTGCCTTTATAGGCGGTATCAATGCTTCATGGTAAGAGATGTTTTTGTATTGATTTCATCCCTTGACATTGATGCTATCTTAGCTGTGTGTATGGTAAATAGTCAAATGCCCAAATACAATAGGTGCCTCTGTTGTAATTTTTCATTTTGTTTATTTGAGGGGGGTGAGTACCTACACTTCACATGCTTCTGTTTCTTAGAGTAATCTAACATTGGTTTAACTGGTGAAATGTTAAACTCTGAAAATGTAGGTCTCAAATTGTCTGTTCTCCTGCTAGAGAATTCTGATATAAATAGTCAAATACAATCTGATTTTACAGCCCTATAAATTAGCTAGACTTCTTTACATGCTATCCTACAGATGGGCTATCATAACTAAGGAGATAATGACGTAACTACAACTATACAACAACACAAATTCTGCTGATTTAATGCCAAAATATTCTGTATACTCAGCAAATAATGACTAGAATTCTGCCAGTTGACTAAATAATGCTGGTTTAAATGCCCAAATATTATGCAACTAATTTTCTGCTAATAATGACCAGAATTCTGCCCATAATGACCAATTATTGGGTCAAATAATTGGTTAACATCCCCCTCAACTTGATGCTGGTAAATCTACAAGAATCAATTTGCTAACTAGGAAGTTATGACATTGACGTGTCAAGGATTTGGTGAAGATGTCAGCGATTTGTACAGATGTGGAGACATGAGGTAGAGTGATAACTTTGCAGTTATAGGCTTCTGTTAGGATGAGAGAAAAGCCTCCTTAATATGGAAAGTTTATACTAGGCGGAATCGAAAAGATAAGGAAGCAGCCTAGTTAGTTTATCTTTTTATCTTTATTAGTTTATTTTTAATTGTTAGCATTTATCTAGTTATTATCTTAATGGCATTTAGGAGTTATTAGGAATAACAACTATTATAAATAGGAGCATCCACCTTAGGTTAGGGTGTGGATTTATTATTGAGTTGTTAAGGGAACCAGCCTCTTGATTTGTATTCAATAATATCCTATTTTACTTATCCAATCCTTATTATTTGTTCTTGACTATTGGGTCCCAAAAATGACCTAACAGCTTCTGAGATAGAGTGGCAATCAACTTGATGTGAATCGGCATGCAAGATGTACCTGGGTGGTGTGTCATGGAATTGAGCTTCAAATAAAATCCAAGACTAGTCAATGTAATCCATGTCAGAGATAAAATATTAGTATATTTAATTTTAAGATTGTTATTATCTTATTTTATTTTAGAATTAGATTTTGTATTTTCTTAATTTATTTGTTATCTTTAAGTTATTATTGAGATTATCTTTTAGGATTAGAAATGATGTTGTTATCTTTTAGGATAGAGCAAATATTATATTTAATTTTTAGATTGTTAGGATATTTTGTACTCTTAAGAGGGTTATAAATACCTTCTTTTTGTGAGAAATAAGGAGAGTATTTTTTTTATAATAAATTGTGAAGAGTTTTCTCCTCGTCTTGTTCTTCAATGAACATGTCGAACTTATCAATAGATAATTCTATTGTGGCGTTCAACATTTGGTATTCTTGATTCTTGTTGTATCATATACAAGGGTTAAAAGAATCCTCTTTATCCCAATTATCTACATTTCTAATGATAGGTTTCATAGGGGTTTAGTAGGAAGGGTTTTTATCCTATTATTTGTTCTGAGTTAAAGTGTGTGTTGAGGTTTTTGGATTGTTATATGCTTGGGGTTCCACATCACAACCTCTATGTGCTTTGTTTGTTCATTGTAAATAGGATTTGCTGCAATTTGTATGGCACTTGTATTGTTAGCATGCAGTGGAGTTGGTTATGCATGTGAGAAACCAAGCTCTGAAATAAGACCACACAACCAAATAATCTTAGAGCATGCAGTAGACATGACACGATATTCTGCTTTAGTGGATGACTTAGAGACTGAGTCTTGTTTCTTGCATGTCCATGAGATTGGAGCATCACCAAGAAACATACACTAGCTAGTAGTGAATTTGTGTTTGGACATCTAGCCCAATCAGCATCACTATACACTTGGAGTTGTAGTGATGAACCAACAGGGAAAAATAAGCCGTGTTAGGAGGTACCAATCAATTATTTAGTAATGCGGTGCACTGCTAAAAGATGGAAATGCTAAGGGGATTGCATGGATTTGTGATGGTTAGGTAGATAAGACTACCAACCAGCTTGTGGTAGAAAATTGGATCTTCTATAAGTTCACCTTCATCTCGTCTATACCTTAACTTCCATGGGGGTGTCAGCAATAGTAGCATTGGTGAGACCAACTAACTGAATTATATCTTGAATATATTTGTGTTGATTCACAAATATACCTTTTTGTTGATAATGTACTTCTTACCCCTAAGTGAGATGGTCAACTTCTTTCATGTGGAAAGTTGAATGCAACAATTGCTTGATTGTAGAAATAGCCTCTTGATCAGAACCAGTCACCACAATGTCGTCCACATAAACGAGGAGGACCACTATTTCTTTAGAAGTCCTTTGTATAAGAAGGGATGGATCATACTGACTTTGTATGAATGAAAAACCACGTATTGTTGTTCGAAACTTTACAAACCATACTCTTGGTTCCTGTTTCAATCCATATAAAGAGTACTTTAGTTTGCAAACGACAGTAGGTGATGGTGTAGGCATCCATGTAGGAAGTTTAATGTAAACTTCCTCTTTGAGATCACCACGGAGTAATGTATTCTTGACATCCATTTAATGCAATGGCCAAGTTTAAGATGCTACAATGGCAAGAATAGTGCGCACAATAGTCATCCTAGCGACAGGTGCGAAGGTCTCCTCATAGGCCATATTCTTGCTTATTTCCAAAAACCAACCTAGCCTTGTAACGATCTATGGATCCATATGAACGAAGCTTTAGAGTGAACACAAATTTGCTACCAAGAAGTTCATGGGAGACATGGTTCAACATCCCATATTTGATTTTCTTCTAGTGCTAGAAGTTCTGTTTCAATAGCTATCTGCCAACATTCATGCTCCATTGCCTGTTTATAGGAAGATGGAACAGGAACAGAAGCTAAAGTTGCTGTCAAGGATAGAGAGGAAAAACCATACTTTTCTAGGGGTATACGAACACGAGAACTATGTCATGAAGGAGCTGATTCTGACTCAAGAACTGGATCAGCAACCAGAGAATAATTTGGAGGGGCCCCAGGAGGTTCTGATGGCTGATTTGGAGTGACAACATTGGTGTCTTTTGTATGTCAAGAGAGGTCTTGGTGATGGTGGCCTTGCAGAAGTGTTAGGAAATAATGGCAAAACAGATATTGACAGTGAAGAGTGTGTGTCATGATTAGTCGCAAAAAAAAAATATATGTATTTTCTTGATAGATGACATTTTTAGAGACCTGAATCTGATGTAGATCAGGATCGTAGCATAGAAAACCTTTTTGGTGGGCATATATAAAAGGTTTCCGTCAATAGTATGAATTTTGAGATTTCCAGAATATTTGGAGACATTTGTAAGGTTTTTAGCATTGTTGGGTCATATGGTTGGATGCCCCCGGAGTCAAAATACCAAGGAGAAGAGGTAGAAAAAGGGTTTACCTAAGAGACCTAAAGCTGAAAATGCTGAAATGATCATTTGTTGAACAATTTCAGGAGTCATAGTTTGAACAAGAGCAGGAGCAGTTTTGGTCATAGATGTTGTATCCATAGAACTACTAGCAGTAGAAGAACTAACCGATGTAGTAAATGCTGTTGCAGTTTTCTTGGGTGGCCTGATTGGACATTGTTTAATGATATGACCATCTTTTTTTGCAGTAATTACAAAACTTTTTAGAACAGTTTGAAGCAAAATGCCCATATCCTTTGCAACAGAAACATTGAACATTACTCATGTCTCGAAAGCTAGGCTTGCCTTGAGTAGTGTACTCAACAGTAGAGGTGGATTTTTGTTGTTCCATGCTTGTTTGAGTAAGGTGACGTTCTTCACGAAATAGTTCTTTGAGGCATGCATCCAAGGAGGGTACATGATCTCTATTCATGAGATTGGACCGAATACCTTCAAAATCAGATCTTAATTTCATAAGAAATTGATCTTGTTTAGTAGTTTCATGAACACTTTCAGCTAATAAGTTTTCATAGACAATGTCAGTATTTTCAGCCCAAAGACTCTTGAATGAGAATAAAATTCAGAAATTGAAAGACTGCTTGTTGAAAAATGGCTATTTCTTGTACATGTTGGAACCGTCGAGCAGTGTTACTCTCATTATATATTTTCTTCAGGTAGGTCCACATCTTGGTTGCAGTGTTGAATGGTCTAAGATTGAAAACAATGTTGGAATCAATAGAGCCTATGATACATGACATCACTTGAGCATCTTTGACTTCTCACTTGGCATATTCATCCTCGCGTTTAGCTTTGTCAAGAGCAGGACTGCTATCATACCTTTGACAAATATCTGGAATTGGAATGCCCGGGCTGAGTAGTTCTTGCCATTAAGACAAACCAATAAGACATCATGCTTTTCAGTAGAGATGAGGCTAAGGAAGAATAGTTACAAAGAACTAATTCTGGACGAGGAACAAAATGCAAAAGGGAGAAGAAAAACCAAGAATTAAATCTAGGACTAGACAAATCTGAGACAAGAGAGACGAGACTAGGAATGTTTGGCTAAGCTAGTATAGGATTGCAACAAGACCGATACCATGCTAAACATTGAAAATGTAGGTGTCTAATTGTCTGTTCTACCACTGGAGAATTCTGATATAAATAGTCAAATACAATCTGATTTGACAGCCCTGTAAATTAGCTAAACTGCTTTACATGCTATCCTACAGCTGCGCTATTATAGGTAAGGAGATAATAACATAATTACAGCTATACAATAACACAAATCCTGCTGATTTAATGCCAAAATATTCTGCAACTGATACTCAGCAAATAATGACTAGAATTCTGCCAGTTATGACCAAATAATGCTGGTTTAAATGCCCAAATATTCTGCTAATAATGACCAGAATTCTGCCAGTAATGACCAATTACTAGGCCAAATAATTGGCTTAACATGAAAATCCAAAAGATAATGAGAGAACGAAAAAGAAAGTAAGAAAATGGAGAGATTTTTCGATAGTTTAATATTCTGGAATCTGATTTGTGAATCTGAACTAAAAATTCAGATTTATACAGATCAAGCTTCGGAAGTAACTTTCCAAACTCTTAACAGAAAGTAACAACCTCTAAGCAAACCAACAGCCTGAGCAATGAGCAGCTTACATGTGGCTATACTAATTCATGTCAGTCGCGAGCTCTATCAGTTCACTCTAACACGTGATTAGCAAGATTGGTGGTTACATCAGAGGGGAGACTATGAAAGGGTGGAATTTAGGACTGACTTGGGTTCTGGTATGAGAATTGAGAATAGAAGCGTTGAAATAGGCAAATTATGAATGATGATAAATTACGTGTAGTAAGGCACTTCGGCCACTGTTAAGGTAGTTGACGTATGTTATTGTGTTTGTTTCTCTTGGTAGGCGGCCTAAGCATGAGGCAACTGTTTGGAGGTGGTTACTAGACAACTTTTCTGGAAGGTGTGATGCTCATATGATGAGGATGATCTTCTTAAGTTTAATCAAAAAATAGTGATTGATTCAAACTAAATAAAATTAAACCAAACTCAAAATAAATTTAAGATATTATTTGATTATAATATATTCTTGGCAAGTTCTTTATTTTAAATCATAATCAACACCTTATTGTAATCCTTTTTTCTCTTGGTGTTTTGTAATCATTTTCTTTCTTCAATTAAGACTATCTCCACTATAATCTTTGATGAATTACAAAATGATTCCTTTTAATCAATGCTTAGTACTAGGCGCCCAATGCGAATCGAGTGGGTCGTCATCTCTCTTTGGATAGCTGAGGCTCTAGTCATGCCACAGAGACTACTCTTCATGCCCTTCGAGATTGTGAGGTAGTATCGAGATTTTGGAAGAGATTACTACATCCTTCTTGTTGGCATAGTTTTTTCAGCGCATCCCTGCATGCTTGGCTTAGAGATAACCTGAAGCAAGACCATCCTTCTGGTAGTGCAAGATACGGAGGCCTGATTAGAGACAAATCAGGATGTTTTGTTACAGGCTTCTCAATTAAGTTGAGTAACATCCATTACCATAACTGAGTTGTGGGACATTTTACATATGCTTAATATTGCTGGCGGGGTGAATTTCAACAAATGCGACTCGATTATGACTCACAAAGTGCTATTAAACTTATCCAGAATTGTCATAATCTCCTACATTTAGCTGCATCGATCATATCTCGCATTAACAAACTTTTATCAAGAAATTAGGTGATGCACCTATATGTTTTCAAAGAGTCTAACCAAGTTACCGACTGTCTTGCCAATGAGTCATAATTTTGATAATTTTGAGATTGCCTATTTTGATTATGCCCCCAACAACTACTCGCGCTCATCTTTTGAATTATCTACACGAAATTTTCTGCACTACCAGCATTTGAACCGGTATCATCATGGTATATTGCTCAACCATTGAGACCAGGTATGCAGTTAATCTACGCGAGACTTTACTTACTCGGGCAATCCACGAGTCTGTTTGGTTTTAGTTTGTTACACTAATAACTGTATAAAACATAATCTTTAGCATCTAAACTATTATTAACTATATAATACATCAATCGATTGTACTAATTTCGAAAAAGAAACATGAATAAGATCGTATTAACTATATACTATATTATTCTTATTTAATGTTATATAAAATATATATTAAATAATTTCAAATTAATATAATATTTTGAATACGATTTATAACATACAAACTCAGTCCAATAAAAACTTCAATAAAAATTCATTCAATATTGTAATAGTTTTAACTAATTAAACGTAATAATACTAAAATAAGTAAGAGAAGTATTAAAACCAAACAAAGCAGGCCCATCACCGACACCCTCGACAGCATTATAGATGTTGCATCAAGTCATTTTGTAAGTGGGTTATCTCTGCAAGGGAAAATTATGTGCAAAATTTCTAGTACCAATCCATAATCCACTTGTTACTTGGTTTAATTTCTAGTACTTTTAGCAAGAATGGGATCAAGAGAGTATCTTATGTGTTTGCTGCGGCGATCTAGTTTTCCCCTGCTGAACATGAACCTGAAAGGAAAAACACAATTACATTACATAATAAGAAAAGAAGGCTAGTTTAAAAACTGCAAATCTTAACCAAATGATTTTCACTAGTGCAAATCAACCTAATGAGGGACGTTGCAGCAGAATAGCCACAATATATAATTCCAAAATGAAAACCTTATGATTAATTCAATTTAAAATGTCTTTAAGGTTCAAGCCTTCATTCAAGGTTTATTCATATTCCTATACAGGTTTATTTGTGAGTGTTACCCTGATTGGCTTAGCCGAGACATACCAGAAATGTTTATTGAAACATCTTGCTATATGCCTTTTTCTCCTGATCACGCCTATCAGCAACCTGCAGCAAAGATAATCAGTTACATTCCCAATAATCATAGATGTTTTCACTACTTTCTAAACCTCTTTCAAAGAATATAAAGCACTCTAGATATATGGCATATTAATACTTGCTCTTTCTAAGTAAATATGTGTACGGGGCCGCATCAGAGGTGTGTCTGGCTCGTGTCTAAGCCAAAAAAAAATATTTTTGATTTAGACATGTCGAATATGAGTCCTGAGTGTAGCACACTGACTCGTGTCGGACACACACTCACTGTTTAAGAGGTGTGTTCATGCTTCTTGGATATAATGACGTCATGCTTATGCAATTGAGATATACACTCACCTTCTTCCTGGCAGCAGCAAGCTCCTTTTTAATCCCAACTGCAAATAACAAGACATCAAGTAAGCTATCAAAAACTTTGGAATATACACTACTTGCTGAATATACCTGTTCACAACGCTTCAATGAAAAATGGCACATCATCATTTTTATTATTATCAATGGAAAAGAACCATTCATTATTTACCAGTTCAAAAAATAACCATTTAGTTTTTTCCTCATTATGTTTCACTTATTTATATCCCCTCTTCATTTGGACTTCCAAACAAATCAGTAGCTTCACAAAAGTTTCAGTCGATTACATCATTCAAACCTTGATTTTCAGCTTGAGTTTCATTAAAAAGGCGCCCATCTTTTAAATAAGGAAAATGGAAAATGGAAAATTGAAACCCAATAATACACACTAAGAACCTGCTAGATATATCACAAAATCAAACATCTGTGTCTGGTAATAGCATAATAGAGCTTATGACTAAGGCCTGATTCAAAAATGGAAACTTACCATCATTTGGCTCTAAGATCAGTGCATTTTTAAAGCTTTCAACTGCAGCATCAATGTCAAGGAGTGCCATGTGTGCCTAGTAAGTTCAAAGGCCACATAATTATCAGTGAGAAAAGTGCGACAAATTTGATATATGATATCCCAAGAACAAGAAGCCAGTGCTAACTTTGACAGAAGGCTCTTTAATCAGGTACCAACCTGTCCTTGCCGGAATAGAGCTTTGACGTTGCTGTCTTCTTCACGCAAAGCAAACTCTGCATCTAATAATGCTCCTTGGAGGTCTCCTAATTTCAGTTTACAAGCCTAAAAAAGTACATAGCCAAAACAAACAAATTCAAGAGAAACACAAGTAGAACAGAGGGAAAAATAAATCAGTTAGAAACAGGACTGGATAGAAAATGTAATAAAATCAGTTACAACTGCGCTTTAAAGTTATATGCAGCACAATGTACAAATAAGAACTTTAACTTACAGAGCTGTTTGTAAAAATCTGAGACTTTGTTTTCCTCAAAACTACACTTTTCTCTGCAAAGGCATAAAATCACCAATATTATCAAATGTGGATGAGGTAGAGTGCATTTGCAGCATAGTAACTACACAGTGAAGTAAACTGTAGCAAAGCTAGTATACCTCCATCAATCCCTTCTTTCTCCCAACAAATATCCAGGTAGCGCAAAGCCTTCCGGTACTTCCTTTGAGCCATTTTATAGTCTTGTTTCTATAGAAAAAGTAACATTAATTTTTTTTCTCAAGAGATTCTCAGCAGAGAAAATGAACCAACAATTATAAGCACCAAAGAAACATAATAGGCTGAACACCGATCTTCCATTCTTGCTCACAAAAAATTAATATACAGTATGCAATAATATATCAAACTAATTATACCTTGTAATACTCATTACCAAAAGTTTTAATGGAGTCTACAACATTCATCCACCAGTGAAGTTCATCAGGGTCCTCATCAAAGTCTGCTGGCCAATCAGGATAAGTATCATCATCTTTGAAAAAGTTATATATCCCATCATTTTCACCTTGAAGAATTTCTCCACAATCCACAATTTTAACGTCAAGAGTGGGGCGATCATGATCTCCAGTTGTCACTAGCTCAATCGAACGGACCACTCCCATTCCTTTAACTACTTTCCCAAATACAACATGCTTTCCATCTAGATGAGGAGTTCGGGTAGTAGTGATAAAAAACTGAGACCCATTTGTATTGGGACCACAATTGGCCATTGATAACATCCCTTTCCTTTCATGCTTCAACTCAAAATTTTCATCTTCAAACTTCAGTCCATATATAGATTCTCCTCCACTACCATCTCCAGCAGATATATCACCTCCTTGGATCATAAAGCCTTTAATAACACGGTGAAAGCAAGAACCCTGAAAAGATAACAGTATAACTTGGTGTCTCAATACTGAGATTTCGGTAAAACATTAGTTTCTTTTGGCTATGACCCAAACCATGATTTTGGATACTAAACGGAAAACCAAACATGCTACTTGTCTCCAAATTGCCAAAAGAAAATGAAAATCACTTGAAAGCTAGTACCTTTTGTATTATTATGATATGAGCTAAGCAAGATGTATACAATGTAGTAACTCAACAATGCCTCAAAGAAACAGGTTGAAAGATGAGAACTACTTACAAGTTGTAACCATACCCTAATTTATAATTATCACGAAGCATAACTCAAGATTCAAGAAGCATACATTAGTATAAGTAAATAACTTGGCGTTATAGTTTTAGCAAAAAATAATAAATAATTCAATGTCATGCCAAACCGTCTTGAGTACCAAAGCCAACAGATTCAAACCCACCTCACAAAATAAAGCACTACAGAGCAAACAAAGTAATAAACTTTCATTTCAGTTCTAACCAATTCTTGTGTTATAGGGATTGCTGATACCAAATGCTCAGACCGAACTAATCAAATCTTCATGCATGGATTTTATCATTAAGAAACCAAAATCCATAACCAAAAAAAGTTTGTTCAACTTTGTTATGTATATCACCAATTCTTGCTTAGTATGTAATAGCAAAAATCATAAACAGAATATATGGCATTTTACCAACAAAAAACAAAAAGGAAAATGCCAGTAAAGCTCTCTCACATTATTCAAATGATAAACTTTTACATAATAAAAAATAAAAACCAAGATAAACAAATCCAAGCATATAACAAAGGGCACAACCGTCTTTGCCAAACTCTACGTTGAAAAATATAATGGCACCTTCAACTTCAAGTTCAACCCTTCCACAACTTCAAAAGCCAAAGATTTACTGAAGCACCGACACATCTCAAATCATAAACTAACAAATGTAGAACTACCATTAAACACAATATAGCTTTATTGAACCTTCATGTTTACAACAGCCCCATTACATTTTAGCATCACAACACTCCGCTCTTTCTTATAGCTATAAACTTTGAAACCCATGAATTTGGTCACAGAAAACATCGCACAAGTGGCAAAGCCAACAATAGACAAAACCCATAGTTATTATCTTTACAAACAAAAGGGGGTTTTATTGTGTTTAAGAGAGCGGGCATGCACGCACATAAGCTACAAAGAAAAATGAATAAAAATAATGAGAGAGAGAGAGAGAGAGGACCTTGAAATGGAGGGGTACCCCAGTATTTGGGGCAATGCCGTTGTGGCCAGTGCAAAGAGCCCTGAAGTTCTCGACGGTTTTGGGGACAACGTCATCAAAGAGCTCCACAACTATTCTTCCTTCTAACTCGTCTCCTATGCTAATGTCCAAGAAGCACCTTGGTCTTCCCATTTCCCCTTCCTTTCTTTCTTCCTAACCTATTCGTTGTTTGTGATTTTTTACTGATGGAAAAAATCACGGAGATCGTTTCACGGTGTTAGGTTAGAAGGAGAGAGTGCATTGGAAGTTTTAAAGGCCTTCTAGAATCTTCGCCGAAGCTCGGCTCCGTCTTCAATTTCAATTTGAGGGAAAACACTATTAAATACGTTTTGGGTCTTGTGAAATTGAAAAATGTGTGTTTAATTTTTATAAAAAAATTTATAAGGATTTAATTTTTTTTTAAAAATTATTTGTTTTTAGTCTCTGCCATTAATTGGGACCATTCTCGCTCCACATGACAAAATCCCTTTTTAATATCCATTTACCAAAAAATTCAACCTCAACCACTAACCTAATTCGACCCGGTTTAAAATTAAAAAAAAAAAACAAAAGCAAAAACAAAAAACAGAACTCACCCACTCTCTTTTGAACCCACCACCCCTAATTCATCTTCTCTCATCACCCATTCTTCCATTCCC
This sequence comes from Nissolia schottii, assembly GCA_003254905.1. Classification (NCBI taxonomy): domain Eukaryota; kingdom Viridiplantae; phylum Streptophyta; class Magnoliopsida; order Fabales; family Fabaceae; genus Nissolia; species Nissolia schottii. The sequence goes on along the minus strand of QANU01113349.1, from coordinate 313,391 downwards.
AAACCCTTATACCTCTCTTCTCTCATCACCCACCCCATCCCCAATTTCTCTTCTCTTCCCTCAACTCCATTTTGTTACATCAGACCTAATGGAGCAATGATATCAAACCTAACCACTCAATAGCATTAAGCATGACACTTTCAATACAGAAGACCTAAACTCTATTCAAAGAGAGACACAACCACATCTGTTACACGGGACATAACAAATTATGAATGAAGAACATAACTAATAAAATAAGCTTACCCAACATCCCCCACTTCTGACATGGCTTCTGTCAACTCCTCCACGATCGGAGACCTTGACGACATGGCTTCTGTCGACTCCTCCACGATTGGGAACCTCGGCCTATTTTGATGCTCCCATGCGTCACATTAACTCGCTGCACATCATCAACTTGCAACTCCTCTACTTTGTTTTGTTGTTTTTGTTATTTTTTTCCTCTTCTAATCTTTTTGGGGGAGCAAGCTCATCATCAGAACTGACATCATTAAAATGCAATTCCTCATCTGATTTAGCCTCATCAACAAAGGCTAATTCCTTTGCTGCTTCTCTCTTCTTCCCCTTGATGACGTTTCGCACGTCACCAACAATGAATGACAGCTCCTTGGCAAAGAAATTTAGTGGATTCGTCGTCAACGGCTCCATGAAATGATATTAGGTCAAAATCGCAGAACAGATCAAGAAATAAAAACGAACAAGCAACAACAAAGCGATAAACCAGAGCAAAACGCAGAGTGAGAAAACATAGAGAGATGAAGAAGGAGCGATTATCTCGAAGAAAGCGCGTGATTCGTTAGGGTGAGCAGTTTGCTGACTCAACCGAGGATTTTAATAAAATAGGGTGGGGTGCAACAGGTGTTTAAGCACTGGGTATGCAAGAATAATTATCCATCGTAAAATCCTCAAAAGCATAACACGAACTAAAAATAAAAATTGAAGGAAAAAAAAACAAACAGAAGAGTGCGCAATTCCCGCTTCCCTCTTAAAAGGATTTTGTTCAAAAGAACCATCATGAACATCCCAAGCAATGCTACAACCAAGTTAAAAGAAAACATTAAATTAATAGGTGAACAACAGTACTTATTATTTCTTTCGTAGCTTCATCCGACAAATACAGTAGAGGCCATACTTACTAATTCCCCATGCATTATAAATTAAAGATGTAAAACTTGGCTATTTCAGATGATAGCGGTCACCAAAACATTCAAGAAAACCTTCATTTTGCAACACAGCAGTCACTTCAGTGAAACGAATCCTCAGACCGAATCACTGTTAATGTTAATGTTGTTTTTCTACCGAATCCCCCTCCAACTTGTGATGTCCTGCTTCAGGAAACATTCTTATATCTTCTAAAATATACGGTTCAACCAATTTCCAGAACAAAATTGAATTGCTTCCCAAAAAACCAATCCAAAATACCCTCCCTTTCCTCTTTACTTTACAGTCCATGGACATTGCTTTGAACTTTTTGACAATGTTCTCAACACCCTCACGGCTTCCCTTTATCTTCAGCAAGATATCCCCTAACGAATTTCGAACACCTCCATACATGTACCAGTATGCAAGAACACATGGTGACAACCACCTATGGACTAGTGTTGGAATTGTAGGTTGACCCTTTGACCAAAACTGATCTGCATAAAAGCCAAAATGGGAGCTTGCAATGGTACAAAACTTGTCTGGTACGTTCTCACTGTCACCACTTGGCTTGCAAGAAGGATGTAGCCACTCATAAAACTGGCGATGTATATGACTCTTCAGGACATAATGGCTGCTAGAATTACCATCGAAATCGAAAACGATAATGTGATTCTTCCTTTTGTCATCGGAATCAATCTGCAAACCACCTAAAAGCAACCCAACTAATATTTCCCTCTGGATTTTGGTTAGCTTCAAGTTTACTGGCTTTTTAACAACTCTCCTGCTCAAGCTCAGGATATAGTCAAGCTTTTCCATCTGCGAGTCTTCAATTTCATACTTTTTTAGGCACATAAAGTCAGAGATCTTTTTAGCCTTTGAGTAATTTCCACAGGACAGGTATCCGCGTAAGATGATGTTGCATGATCGACCATTAACACCAATAGTTGCGTCGCGATTCATTTGGTTAAAGATATTCTCAGCCTTCTCAATATCACCTACCTCCACCAATGAATCCAAATATATACTGTATATGGTACAATTAGGACAACATTTCTCCAGGCACTGGGAGAATGCCTCCTCCAATTTATCATGCAATTCCAAATTGAAGTACATGTTTAGTAAATAAACATACGATGGTGCAAGGGGCTTCAAACCACTCTTGACAAAATCTGCCATGATCGATTCTGCAAATTCCAATTCTTTTGCTTTGCATAGTATCTCTATTATTTTATTATATGCTGCAACATTTGTATTCCCTAGTTTCTCTTGCATCTCCCGAAATATCTCCAAAGACTTTATATGCATGCCAACCTTTGAGTAGACTTCCATTTTATACACAAACAACTGATGTGGGGGGTTGCTTTCAAACTGGAGAAGTTTGAACCAAGTCTTCTCTGCTTCCTCTACCTTCCCCTCCCTTGCACAAGCCCTCAAGACGGATATTAGCATATCTCTTCCCTCCTCAATTCCAGCATGTAGCATCTCTTCCCTCACTGCATCTATCCTTTCTTTATCTATGGAATCCTGATAGCTATGTAGCCAAATTAGGCCCCCATAAATATCTTTATGTACTTCAAGTCCGCTTGTAACCAAATGATGATATATAAACTCAGCTTGCTTAAGGTAATGCTTTGACGAGATCCCTGGTTTACTTACAAGAGCTTTGAAGAGGGAATTATGTAAGCTAAGACGGGGCTGGTAACCACCCAACTGAATCATACGATTGTAAATGCTGCATGCTTCTTCCAAACAACCTTGAACAGGAGCACTAAGATAAGCAACAATTAATATATGGAATGTTGACTCACTAGGAACACGACCTTGATTGATAATATCATCAAATACCTCACGGCACTTTGAAAATTTTCGTTCTTTACCCAGGTAATCAGCTAGCTTGGTAGCAAGCGCAAAATCAAATCGAAACCAACTTTGCTGCATCATCCACTTGTACACCTTTACAGAGAGAAAAAAAAGTAATTAAATTTGTGAACAAAATTCCAGCTTATGGGGAGATTTGATAAAATGTGCTAATTAAGTAATCAAGCAAATAAATGATTACAGCAAATTCAAGGCAGTACAAGAAAGAAATAGCGGGAGAAAACATATCCATGACAGATAACAGTGTTTAACTAGTACCAACAGGGAAGCCCAATTCAGTATTAATTCCGTAGTCAATTTAAATTAGCCATAACTAAAAATAAAATGACCGTTGTCGGATTAATTCTCCCCAGAAATTGAGGGACTAACTTGATACTCACTCATCTTTGAAGTACAAAATTGTTGTTAACTCAATCTTTCAAGGCCAAATGTGTATACGCTATTTTATTTAGTGGCGAATACGGGTGTTCGATTCAGCAATAACAACGACAATGATGACAAGCACAAGATGGAAAAAATGAAAAACTGACCCTAAACGCAGTCTCATTCTCGCGAATCCTCATGCAATGTACGGCGACATAGGTGGCATCTTCCTGCCTCATCCACTTCCTCTGCCCATTCAGTATCTTCACCGCCGTCGCCTTGTGCACTGGCAGCTCCTTGCACAGCCACGCAAGCCTCGCCCTCCGCCATTCCTCCGGAAGATCCCCCAGCTCCCTCACCTCCACCTCCGCGCTCGACAGCTTCTTCATTTCATCCACCGCCACCGAACTCCGCTCAAATTCGAAGGCCTCGTTTCCCGCCGGCAGTCCTTCCGGATGCTCGACGCTTACTGCAGCGGTCGAAGTGCTGGGAGAAGAGAAGAGGCGCGGGAATTGGTGGCGCTGGGGAGGGGACGGCGGAAGAGAGAGGCGGCGGCGGGTGTAGCGGACATTAGAGAGGGCGAGTGTAGATGTGCGCGTGGAGGAGAAGGAGAAAGAGAAAGAAGGGTTTAGATTAGGGTTTGTGAAAGAGTTGAGGGAAAGAGGAGGAGAAAGGAGTGGAAGGAGCTCTTGGGCTCCAGCTCTCGCAACCACCATGGTTTCTGCTCTCTTCGCTTTACTCTCATCTATCTGTATCTTTTTCAGTTCGAGATTTTTATATTATTTAAAAGGCTTAAATAGGTTTGTGTCCTCTTAATAAATTATTAATTTATTTTTGTACTTTATTAAATTTTTTTTGTTTGAGTCGTCAATGATATTTTTTGTTTTATTTTTTAAATTGGATCATTAAAAAATAATTTGGCCAACAAAAGTTAAGTGAGTTTTATTATAATTTGGTCAAACTATCAAATCAAATTTTAACTATTGTCAAATTAGTTAAAGATATCAAAACAATTTGACCATGTTTGATCAGGAACTTGCCCAACTTTCGTCCACACTTCATCTTTTAAAAATTCAATTAAACGTCAAGATTAAAACAAAAAAAATATTGAGAACTCAAACAAAAAACAAATTAATATGGTGCAAAATCAAAATTTGTGATTTATTAGGAAACAAAAACTTATTTAACCCTATTATTTATTACTAGTGTGAATAATAATAATCAATAATGACAACCAATAATTTTACTATTTATGCATTCTATACAATATAATAAAGAGGTTTGTGGATGATTAATGAGTGAAAACTAAGTAGTAAATAATCAATCCGCAATCTTATCACATAAAATTGGCCCTTGAAAAAAAGGAGGAAGCATGAAGAGAGAAAGTTAGCGAGAGAAGGTCTAAGATAAAGTGTCTATTGTGAGATTTGTACTTGTATGTAGTTTTCAAAAATAGATAATACAATAATGTGGATTGAAAATTAAATTTGCATTTGTATAGGGCAAAAATCTAAATTTGCCAAATGCAAGGAGATTTTAGAATTCATAACTTTTTTTTCAGAAAAAAAGCTAAAACCTCTGAAATCACCGGTATCAATGGAAATTTCAAGGTCTGATAAGCGTAGGAGCAACACGGATTCCTAAAGTGTAGGCTGAAATTGCTACTAACGCTAGCGATTTCAAGACCTATTGATGCACACTAAAACGTCATTTGATTTTAATGCACTGTCAAATTAAATTTATAAACTAAGTTTTTCCCCTAATTAAAATGTACTATAAGGGCCAACTCAGGTCATCTCTCAAGGAAGAACTTTAGTTAATCTTTAATAATAAAATTGGGGGATTTTTGTTTGTGGATGTTTGTTTTAAGTAAAACATTAAACAATTGATAAAAATTATCTATGTAAAAAATTCTGCCGATTGATGATTGTTGTTGATGTCCTTGAAGAGTTTAGTTCTCATGGATGATTGATTTACCAGTTACAACATTGTGTTATTAGTATGCAATTTTACTTAATAAAATTACAATCACAATTTTAGTAAAGGTTTTAGCCAACATAATAACTAATCTTCCATAATTATATATTAGCTTATGTCCCAATTGCATAATCTAATTTATATCAAATTACCCAATTCCTCATGTTACCAAACTAGTCTCATTTAATTGATCAATTAAACGTTCCAAGTTTAGCTTAAACCATGCATGACATGCACATAGGAATATCAACATGGAGCAAACTGCTAGTTATATTATAATTAATAATCATTTATTAATTATAACATGACAATGAGTTTGTGGGAGAAATTAGAATCATATGAGAACATAAATAAAGCATATAACATAAACATCAATCATTAGAAAACCTTACAAAGGTAAAGGAAATTAAAGAGATATAATGTAAATTAAGCGGGGTTAATCTACTCCACTAAATTATAGCTTAGGCAAGGGTAATCAACTTTACCAATTAGTAACTAAGAGGGGGATAATCACTTCGCTAATTAGAAACTAAGCAGGGAATAACTACTCTGCTTACTATGGCCTAATCAAGGGGAATCACTGCCTAATTACAACAAAATAATATAGCAAAAATATAAATAAAACATAAAAGAATAGAAAAATTACAAGAAATGGAGGTTTAGAGAAAGAAAATCAAGTTGGAGAGAAGTGGGATCTCAGATTTGGTGTGTGTTGCAAATGACGAGGATGAGCTCTATTTATAGACTCCATATTGCTATTCTTCTTCGCTACAATAAAGGATCCTTCATTGTAGTGAAGGGTACCATAATAGGGTACTATTCGAATGACTCAACACTGACTTGAAGCTATTTTGGAGGTCATACATTGATGGGCCTTCGCTGCAATGAGGGTTTCTTCGTTGTAGCGAAGCCTTGCTTCTCCTTGGCTTGCTACAGTGAAAAATGCCTTGTTTCACTTATTTTTTGATCCAAATTTGCCAAAGATTTCTTCTTGAAAATTCTAGATATTTTCATTCCACATGAAATGGATTCAAAGTTCTCTTCATTTGGACTCAGGATGAAGAAATGACACTCTGATCTTTGTGGCATCTTCAAACTGTATTTCCAGCATTGTCGCTTTGATTTCCAAGAGTTTTTAAATAGAAAAGTCATTTGATTCGGCCTTAGAGGTATTCATCAAAGTTGTAGAGCTTCCTTTCATATTTTCAACCATATAGGATGTGTAACCTTCTGAATGCTACAACTTGTTTGGTGTTGGAAACAGGGTGACAATGTAACAGTTTCCTTTTGAGTAGGAGAGACTCAACTTAATGCCCACACACTATCAAGTTGCAATTGAGGGCTATGAAGCATGAAATAGAGTGTGGGGGCATCCATCCTTCATTTTTTCCTTGTGTTATTACTTTATATTAGTTTTGAGGAGTGTTCCTACGCAAAACAACACTTAAAGAACGAGCGGCTAAATGTATAAGATCCTTAAGAAAACATTCCCCATAAAATGACACACTTTATTCATAATTCACAAACTAAGTTCTAAGAGGACATATCACAAGTTGGTGTTAATTTATTATTCTTACATATAGTTCAACACTAAAATATATGATTAAAGTGAGGAAAATAACCGAATATATAGATTGCATTAATTTCCCCCACACTTAAACCATTGTATGTCATCATGCAAACATTATTATAATCAATGCAAAAGAAATGAAAACAAGATAAATCTTTTTGAATGGCGACACTATTTACATCGTCATACAAAGGCGCGAAACTTAGGAATGCACTTAAGCAAACTCTAAAAACAAATTTTCAAAAAGCAAAATATATCTGATAGTTTTTGTCATTTGTAACACCCTACAAATGAAACAACCACAAAACGAACCAACACAACCACAAGGAGGACCTAAACAACCACAAATGCGAAAATGAAAAAAATGAGATAAGTTGTTCTAAGAAACGAAAAATCTGGATACCTATGCTCAAGATCTAATAGATCTAAGCCTTTTATTCAATAAATATTGTTAGAATATATTGAAATATTGTAATATCCTATTAGAATATAGTAAGATATTATAATATCCTATTAGAATATATTAAGATATTATAATATCTTAGCATATCATAGATTATATTCATGAGTGATTTTAGATTGATTTAGTTTGTTATTAAGCTTATTTTGTCATTATTGTCTTGATTCTATGTCTAGCCTATAAATAGGCGTCGTCCTTTGTATTCAAAGTAACACAATATTAACAAATAATTCTCCAATATTTGCTTTATCTTTCTCTCTTATTTTTTTGTGCATTTTATTTTTATTTTTTGATTCAAGGTGAAAATTATATTACAATATTTCAATATATTCTGACAAATACTTAAGTAATAAAAAGAAAATAATGGTAGAGTTGCCACTAAAAAATGATGATAGCAGTGCCTCTAATACTTATAAATGAAAGAATAAAAGAGAAAGAAGAATGAAAAATAAGGATTAATTTTTTTTTTAGTATATTTGTGAACAATTTTATTTTGCAAAAAAAAAATTATTAGGAGACGAATGAAGTATTAATATATATATATATATATATTTTTTTTCTTTTTTTATATTTGTGCATTGCATGGGCTCAAACACGAGTTATGATGATGGTAATCTATGGGGCATTTGGTCTTTTTCTTTTATTTTTCGGTTGTCCTTTTCTTTCAAGCAAAAGGATAAAAAGGGTATTCATGTCTTTGTGATTGTGAATCTATCTCCAACTCTCATTGTCATTGCCACAGAAAAAGAAAAAGAAAAAGAAAAAGAAAGAAAAATAGAAGAGAGATGAAAGATAAAAGAATAAAAAAATTTTGACAAAGAGAAAAGATAAAAAAAAATAAATGGTTAAACATGTCTTTAATCATTGAAAAATTATAAATTTTGTGTTATACTTTTAATAAATATTTTATTAAGAAATCGTCTTTGACAATTTTTTTGGGTAGAATTTAGTATCTCTCATTAAGTAAGAATGTTAATTATTGACGTGATAATTAATTTAATTACTATATGTCAATACAAAATTGACACATGACATTGTTACATTGCAAAATTAATATATAGTCCAACTTGACGGTTAATTCTACCAAAACAATTTGTCTACAACTATGTCATAACAAAAATATTTTAAGAAAAAAGTATAAAATTTATAATTTTTCAAAAACGTAAAATATATTTAACCTAAAATGAAAAAAATAATTCTCCCTCGTGCATGATATGTATACATTTCTGAGGCTATGGATAAAATCATAGAACAACACTGGAAGACTAAAAAAAAAAAGAAACACACGCAGAAAAAGGGGGGGAGAGAGAGAGAGAGAAAAGACGGAGGGGTTCACGTTCACGAGCGTATCGTCGCCCCTTCTCCAACTACAACTTCAAGTTCAGCCTACTTCTTCAACTACTGCCTTACACACACACACACACACACACACACACACACACACACACA
>QANU01113349.1:271911-302139 GCA_003254905.1 Nissolia schottii | reverse complement strand
TTAACTGTCTTACTTTTGCAGTCCTCAGTGCTACATTCACAACCAAAATCTACAGTTGGTACCCCCGCATACATTGCTCCTGAAGTTTTACTTAAGAAGGAATATGATGGCAAGGTATTTTGTAACTTCTATCACATGATGAAAATTCATCTAACTTACGAAACTCTGAGAATTTCCTATTGAGATGTTCTTTAATTAGCTTCTATGTGTTTACAAATTTTATTTTTGTGGCTTATTATGACCTTTTCTGTTTTCCTTGTAACATTTAAATGTTGATATTATAAACACAATCACCTGTTAATTGGTACCATTGCCTGTACAATGTACTAACTTAGTTTCAGGATTGGCACTACGAACTGGAAGATCTAGGTTTCACCAGGGAAAAGCTTTGTTATGCATTAACCAGGGATTTAATTGGATGGCCGCTTGCTTAGCCTCATTCTACTTTTTTTGTCTGATTTAATTGGATTGCCATTGGAGAAAGATCTGTACAAGTACTGTCAATGTAATACTTTTCACCTTAGTCTGAGTATTCTGCTTCTCTTCCTCCCAAACAAAATGAGGAAAACCGAGAGTGCAAAACAGAAAGTTCTTTCTATTTAAGCCTCGTTGCAATCTCTTCCATGGTTCCTCCTTGTGAAGGATTCTTTCGTTCTCATTCCTTTTCCCGTATGTGTTGTGTTTGGGGGGGGGGGGACCTTGAGGAGAGAAAAATTGATAAATGATATGATATAGAATCAACCTCAAAATATGTAACATTTTTCATAAATGGGTTGAAGAAAAGGCTTGTAAGTGATGCTATGCTTGTTCTCCTTACACATGAGACTTAAAAGTATTTGATTTTAATGCACAAACACTGATTTGAGGCCTGGCTATCTTTTATCTTGTTTACTAATACTTTGTACTGATTGTCACTCAACTTTGACTCAGATTGCAGATGTGTGGTCTTGTGGGGTGACCTTATATGTCATGTTGATGGGTGCATACCCTTTTGAGGATCCAGAAGAACCTAAAAATTTTCAGAAGACTATTCATGTATGCATCTTTGTTGGTCAATGCAATAATAATATTGTACTCCTTTTTTGAACTCTCAGATTTTGCTTGCAGAGGATTTTGAAAGTCCAGTACACAATTCCTGACAATGTTAATATATCTCCTGAATGCCGTCATCTGATCTCAAGGATCTTTGTAGCTGACCCTGCGCAGGTCAGTTTGATTTATAATAATGTATTTTTTTTCTAAAAATTGCGTGATTTATAATCATTTTTCAGACTACCACCCAATTAAATCCTCCCATATGCATGATTATAGAAGTATTGGGTGTGAGAGTCAAAGATGTTTGCTAATGTGGCCATATATGATTAGTTGACCATGTAAAATTTTTTTACACTATCCGTGCATAGAAATTAAAATTTTATTCTTATTTATATAATTGAATTTTATAATATGTAAGCCTATATATTTTCCTTGTTAAGAGTCGGAATGAAAAAGACTTTTAATTGTATGGATGCACAATTTTTATTACATGCTTTTCTTGTGTGGGTGAATGTAGCACTAACCATTTAATTGAAAACTAATTTTGTTAAAAACAGAGAATAAATATTCCCGAGATTAGGAACCATGTGTGGTTTCTGAAGAACCTTCCTGCTGATCTCATGGTTGATAATACAACGAACCACCAGTTTGAGGAGCCTGACCAGCCGATGCAGAGTGTCGAAGAAATCATGCAGATAGTTGCCGAGGCTACGATTCCTGCAGCCAGAACACAGTCACTCAACCAGTATCTTACTGGTAGCATGGATATCGACGAGGACATGGACGAGGAAATAGAGACTGATCCAGAGCTTGATATTGATAGCAGTGGAGAAATAGTTTATGCGATGTAAGCTGCTGGAAGAAAAAGGGAACTACTGGTTTCTTGGGTCAATATATTAATTTTATACTCTAGTTTGTACAGTTTGTGTAGAATATGTTGGTAGAAAAAGATTTCTATTCTACAAGTAAGGATTCTGGTAGGATCCATTCTGCTTGCTTGTATATTATGCTCGGTCTAGGTTACATGATGCTGTATATTTACTTGTGTTATTGTTATATTACGAATCGATTCTCTTTCCATCTTCCAGGGGAACTACTTTGTTCTTGTTATGCCATTATTTTCTGGCATCTATTTGGAGTTGCGGTTCGCCTTATTGTAAATTTGAAGTTGTTGATGGTATGAACCTATTCAATTAATAGCAAAACTAGGAAATCAAACCAAAAATAACAAAGCTGAAACTAAAAATTACACCATGAGAAAGATAACACAGGTTCTTCTGACTTGTTTCCTTCAAACCATGTTACAATGAAAAAATCACATTAGGGATAATTAGGTAAATCCACGTCAAGGCAATCGTGATTACAGGAAGGAAAATAGTGATTGAACATATTAGTCAACCCTAAACCAATTATCTAACTGAACCAATTATTCTAGTTGACCAAAGACAAGGGACGAAGTTGTTGACCAAGAACCTTGAATAGGTTGAAGTATCTTTTTATTCGTAGGGAGGCTATAAAGAAAAAGATTGGACAAGGGACAAGATCACTCAGTTGCTATAGATTGACAAGTAAAGTTGACCTGAATCGTACCTGATTCTCACTCTTCGTAGTTGTACTTGCTGTATATACTTATTTATATAATCAGTTGTGATATTTGTTAATCTTGGACCATATGGTGTGTACATATGGATGGTAATGATTGTATGACATTTAAGTTTTTGAATTGTCCCTTCAAGTGTTTGAGTTTCCTTGGTTGTATGATTCGTCGTGGCACAAGTACGGCTCATGTTTTCAAAATCAAGGTTTGTAAACAAAGAAATTTTTTTAAATTGGTCCATATTTTCGTATCAACTATATTTTAAAAGTAAGTCTAAAAGTAATTCAGTTGATGAGTGAAAAACTAGCGAACATTGTTTACGACTTAAGTGTAAACAGCTAGCTAGAGTGTTACATATCGCATGGCCAGTCAACTGGTATGCTGCTAATTCCAATACTTTGGAGGAAGAAACATGGAGCATCTCTGCCATCTGCTCGATATGAAAGAGGAATTCCAGTGGGTTTTCAACTGAAGTGTTGCCACTAAAGGTCGGAGGACGTAGGTTTCAAAAATGAATGACTATGGTGTCGTCGGAAGGGGCAACAGATCATTCGCTAAAACGGGCCACCTCTGTTACTACTTGGGCCATATGGATCATGGCCCTTTCCAAGTTTTTCATCCAGGCATTGTCGCTCAAGGTGCCACTATTATGAGGTCGCTTGAATGTCATGATACCCTGAGTGACCTTGAGGGATGTAACCAAGAACTTTGTTAAACATGAGTATTTAAAACTCCAAGACATTCAAAGTCCTCTTGGAGTTGTGTTGGGTTTTATGTAATGAATGTTTCAGAACAGGAGCGTCAAGCCCGTAGGCTTGTTATCAATTACAAACTGTGAAATACTGTACTTAGATGGATTAGTTGTCCTCTACCTAATAAATCAGACTTAGTTTAAAGAATTTACAATGCAATAATATTGTCCAAGTTTGACATGAAATTTGATTATTACCAAATTTCGATGTGGGAGGGAGATAGGTACAAAACAGCCTTTGTAATTGGCCATTACGAATGAAATGTAATGCCTCATGGCCTAAAAAATTGCACCCAATGCATTTCAAAATATATAGAATGATATATTTTATCCCTTCATGGAATTTGTAATAATATATCTAGACGATGTACTAATATTCTCTCAAACTTTAGACCAACACAAAACACATTTAGAAAAGTTTATTAATCTTAAACAAGAAAACGGACAAGTAGTATCAGCCAAAAAAAAAATATTTCAAATGAAGATTAGGTTCTTGGGATATGAAATTTATCAAGGAACTATAACTCCGATACAAAGATCTCTAGAATTTACAAAAAAAAAATAAAATTCCCGATGAAATAAAAGACAAAACCCAATTGCAAAGATTTCTAAGATGCTTAAATTACATGGTAGATTTTATCCCTAACATTAGAACTATAAGCCAGCCCTTGTACACCAGGCTCCAAAAGAATCCTCCCCCTTGGAATGAGGAAATGACTTTAGTAATAAAAAGGGTTAAGAATCTAGTTAAAACTCTCTTGTATCTTGGAAAAACCAGTCCAAAAGCAGCCCTTACAGTTGAAACAGACTCTTCAGAACTAGGTTATGGAGGTATTCTTAAACAAGTCCTTCCCAACCAAGAGGAGCAAGTAGTTAGATATCATTCAGGAATCTGGCATTCCTTTCAACAAAAATACTCTACAATAAAAAGGGAAATACTTTCCATAATATTATGTGTTTTAAATTTTCAAGATGATGATCTCAACAAAAAGTTTTTGGTAAAAACAGACTGTAAAGCTGCATCAAGTGTTTTAAAGAAGAACGTTAAAAATTTGGTTTAAAGCATATTTTTGCTTGATGGCAAGCACTTTTATCATGTTTTGATTTTGACATTGTTCATATAAAAGGAAGCAAAAATCAGTTACCAAATTATCTAACCAGAAAGTTTTTACAAAAATCAGAATGAACGGAAACCCGTCTCAAAAGACCAATACAAACCACCCAAAAATGTTATCCAAAATACACAGCATACCTCTACAGCAATTGTATTCATACCACAACCCATATAACTATTCGCCGCATATAGTGTGTCCTGCTGCTCTTCCATAATAACCTGGAACCATAAGCGAGTGGAGGGTGAGAATTTGTATTCTCAATGGATAATCAAAGGGGATAAATCGATTAAAACTTGCTTATTGTCCCGCCGCTTGAGAGATATCTAGGTGACATGCATAAAATATTAGTTTAGTTGTTTATTAATGGTTAAACTAGTCCCAAATAGCTTTATCCTACTTTACTATGCCAGGGGAGTGGACAATTCAAGACAAACACAATCACATGGACAATAGACTTGACTAACTGGACTATTCTCATTACTGTTTTTCATTTCGAATGAACCCCTTTTGTACCTATTAGGAAAGCTTTCTTGCGAGGTACAACCTTCTTGATTGGTTGAGTTAAAACCAGTGCATGCGACCCATAAACACGTTTACTGTAAAAGACCAACTCGAGTGCTTGACTGCCTCGAGCTGTGGGCGTCGCCTTATAAAAAATAAAAATGGAGGTAACATCAACTCAAGTTGTGGCTGATGTTTCCTCGGATCTGCTATCTTAACGATGATCATCAACTCGACCTGTGATTAATGATCCTTGACTGATTAAACCATTATCTTTACTGAGAGTTAACTAAAATAGAGGTGACATTAACTCGAGATGTGGATGATGATTCCTCAACTGAATGACCTGTTATCTTAACTAGGTTTAACTCGACTCGGCTCGGTCAGTAACTCGCTAAGAGTCTTGTGCGGTTATTTGGGTTTACTCTTTATCTATAACTTTCAATAACTCGTCTTGATTTATTAAAATCTTAATATAAAAGTATACATTATACAGGTACATAACAGGCACCAAATTATCATAATAGATATAGTTAGATAAGTAGCTAGTGTCATGAACAGTAATATTCAACATAATTCAGACAGTTTATCATAGATATTATTAATTGAGATGTAGTTGAACCACACTCACGGAACTCCTCGCTAAATTCACACATAGCTATGTGTGGAACTTATGACCTTTTTTCTGAAATCCTTGCATCCCTTGATCAACCCTTAAACAATTCACACATAGATTAAATCAACCATAAAACTTAGTTAAAAACACGTTATTTCTCAAATCATTTTAGAACACAGTATTTCTACAAAACATGAGGAACTCAATTGCATGAGCCCTCAGACCCCTCAGACCCCAAAGCCTTAACGAACCGATTTGGTCCCTAAGTTTCTCACACTCAATTTTCTAAAATTCCTTGCCGACACTCTTTTTTAGAACAATTCTAAAACTCGCGGACAAACTCACATTTCAAAGTCCCTGAAACCCCTTTTTACCCAAAATCTTTCAGAGTCACATTTTAAACCAAATCAACCTCAATTCTCATTAATTTCTTTTCATGTAACCTCACACACCCAAAAATTCACTTTAGTCGCCGAAAACCTTTTGCTACCCAAAACATCACCAACTTTACCACAATTCCCCAAAATTTCATTTTCTCACCAATTTCACTCTCAGATTCAAAAACGACAAACATTTCATCATATCTCATAAAACTCTCATTTTTCTCATAAGTTTCTCATGCAAACCAAAATCACCACATAACACACAAACTCCACAATTTATTTTCCAATCACAATAAATACAATTTTAAACTCAATTCAGAACAAACAAAATTTCACAAAACACTAACACTCACACATGCACTCAAAGTAGTGAATGTGACTCAAGTATTACTCACCTAACACATAAACAACAACTCGGTGTGGTGTTGGTGTTGTAAACCGAAATGATGGATGGTGATGGTGAGCTTGGAGGTGGTAAGACCGAGTATGATGGTGACTCGATAATTAACAAGCTTGGTTAATAAGATTGGTGATGCTAAGATGACGATGATGGAAGAATAAAGGTGGAGGTAGTAATTCGGTGATGTATTTATGATGATTCTTGATGATGTTGGCGGTGTGGTGAAATGGATGGTGATGATAATTTGTGGTGGTGTTGTGGTTGTGAAGACCATGATGGCGGATTATGATGATGAGATGATGGACAAGAAGGTCTCAGATGGTGAAGAGGATGAAGGATGAATGGTGATTCTCTTGAGTAATTCGCTTGTTTTGGCTTTTTGCTGGTTATGAGTAACTTACAGCATTCTTTCTGTAATATCGTCCAAGTGAAGGGAAAAAAAATTGAATGATAATTAAAAGGGTTTGACTAAGTCATGAGATACTTGTCTCATGGGGAAGGTGTGGCTACGACACATGGTGCCATAAGGGCCATGTGGGATCACACGTGGTGCTCAAGTGTGTGTCGTGTGCCACAATGTGCCATGTAATGGTCCGTCGCGAGATTCAAGGTGCATTGAGAAATTAAAACACAACCATTTTGCTTGAATGAGATTGGTATGGATTTAAAAAGAATAAACGTATATAAAACATTGTGAGTGTTTGACACTCAAACTTGGACTTCGAAAATTCTAGACAGAGAGAAATCAAGCTCGAGAAAACACTCGGGAAAAACTCTAATTCTTAAACTGAAACTCCTCCACGTGAATCGATAAAGGTTTCAAGAATGGCAAAGAACAAAGATGACAAATCTCTATACTTCCTAATGGTGCGTTTGGTACATTGCCTCCAAGATTACTAGGTAATCTGGATTACCTTTTAAAAAGATTACCACTTGTTAAATTATTACATTGTTATGTTTGGTATGTACAAGTCATATAAATGGGAATTTATATTAACTTGTTTTGTATATAAAAATGATTACGAGGTAATACACATTTTTTTATTATTATTATTATTATTATTATTATTATTATTTTTACTGTAATTACTTTTATCAACTTTTACTATTACTATTTTTATTTATTATTATTATTATATTAATAATTATTATTATTTTTTTTTATTTTTATAATTATTTATGATTACTTAAATGTGGTAATTTAGATAGACACCTCTCATGGAGGTAATCCACATTAGCACTTTGAAGGCAATGTGGATTACCTTAGTAATCCAAATTACCAGCAATCATGTCGCACCAAACAAGTCAATGTGGATTACCAAGTAATTTAAAACCTAGATTACCGATAATTTGATAGATTATCTCATACCAAACGCCTCCTAAAGGTATCGAACAAGTCCTGAGACCTCCTTTGTGGGTCTCTAGCATATGGGTTTACTCAGAGAGGGTGGCTGCTGACTGTCGGAATACTGAACTAATACACGACGCTAGACCACGACTTAACTATTCTAGTTACCACTTCACACTAAAATGAAAATAAACAAAAATAAAATAAAATAACTCATTGTGGTTGTATGGTTCAACTAATACATAATTAATAATAAATTCTAAGCTCAGTAGACGGTATTCTAAGACAACGCTTAGAATAACAAAAAAGTAAGGTGTTACACGATTTGCTAGGATTTGTTGGGACCCCAGCAGAGATTCCGTGGGATGAAAATCTGGGACAAAACGGCTCTCCCATCTCAAAGAGGACCTTGGATAGGATAGGATGCCCTGATCTCGCTGGGATCCCATGGGATTGACTACCCTGATACTAATTACTAGCATGTAGACATAATTCTCGGTTAGGATGAATACAAGCAAAGTTCACAATATCAATGTATTTCTTCCTTAGTAAAACTATGATTATTCTTTAATTTTGTCAGTCGTAAGCATTCCCTAGGTTAATTTACTAAACAACAACAACTAAGTCATTTCCCAATAGATAAGGTTAGCTACGTCGATCAAATGATATTATTGTGATTTGTGTCATATCGTAAACCATGTCTAATGAAGGATCCTACCAATCCAACTCAAGCGAAAGATCCCTCCAAGAAGCTTCTAGAAGGATCCAGAGTCAGCTAGTGTTAATTGGTCAAATAAGGAAGTTAGTTCAGTTTCTAATGATGTAAGATTAACAAACCAATTCGGTTAGTTAGTAAAGCTCAGCTTGATCCATTAATCAATTCACAAGGTGCATATTCAGTTCATTTTCTCTCTTCAATTTTGCTCTCTGCATTCATGCATTGAGAGAGTTCAATAATGTCTATAGACAAAGTGAGAAAGCATTTAAATGTAAACCATTTTTGATCGTTTCTTCTCAAAGAATTCTTGGTCTCCTTCTATCTTTAGCTAATAGGCTACCCTCAATTTGCATTACTCTCCTTGGTCATACTAAAAGAAAACCCTCTTTTACATCAAAATGATGGATAATTTAAGGAGGGTAGAGCAAAATAGATGGAGGGTAGATACGAGCAAATGGAGGGTAACCTTTTTTTGTCATAGGAGGAGAGATTCTACTGAATATTCCACAACAAAAGCTACTCCAACTTTCTCTTTCAATCATTCATTCCTAATCCTACCTTGTTTAGTGTGTCAAACACATTCAGTGCAACGTTCTTATATATTCAACATTGAGCTTATTTTCTAGTTGGCATTTTACCTCCAACATTCACTCTTGTCCAACATTGCAGGTCTTATAGTTGTACGGTCAAAATTTCTCTCTTAAAGTAGAGTGGTACATTTCTATCACAAATAACATCCTAACCTGCATCATATGATTCGGGTCTTCCTCTATTGTGTCATTTCCCATGATGGACGAAAGATACTTAAATAATGTGATTTGTGGATTTTCACAGCTAAACCAAGGTAGTGAATCCCAGTTCTCGCCGGTCTCAAGCTGAAAAACGGGATCCCATGGGACAGCGGGAGGGATGGTCGGGATGGCAATGTATACAAAATTGTTTAAAATGCAATGAATGTATGCAAAATACATATAAATATTAAACAAAACATCCAAAATTAAACTCATTGTCTCATTCATTCGTCATTTAAATCATCAATAATCATAAAATAATCCAATAATCTATAGTTCCAAGTTCCAGACACGAGAAAAGACCCCTATGCCCCTATAATTAATCAAAAAAGAAAAAAAAAAGGAGAGTAAAATAAATACAACAATTAAGCCTTTTTCCACTACGTGGGATCAACTGCATGTATCAAGTGATGCCATAGTGTCCTATCAAGGACCATGTTTTCATGCAAATCATTAGTCTCTAAATCTTTTCTAATAGTTTTCTCTATAGTTTTTCTAGGTCTCCCCCGACATCTAGCTAATGAGTTACCTGTCAGTTGATCTACTCTCCTTATTGGGGCTTCTACTGATCTTCTCCTCACATGTCCAAACCACCTAAGACGGGATTGTACCATCTTTTCTACTATAGGTGCTACCCTGACCTTCTCCCTAATACAATCGTCCCTAATCATATCTTGTCCAATGTGTCCACTTATCCAACACAACATTCTCATTTCTACAACATTGAGTTTATTCTCGTGTTGGCTTTTTATTACCCGACACTCAGTCTCGTATAACATTGTTGGGTCTTACAGTTGTGCGGTAAAATTTTCCCTTTAGCTTGAGTGGCACTTTTCTATCCCATAGAACTTCCAAGGCACTCCTCAATTTCATCTACCTAGCTTGGATCCTATGATTAAGATCATTTTCTATCTCTCCATCATTTTGGATAATGGACCTTAGGTACTTGAACCTTGTGACTTGTGGTATAGGATCGTCTCCAATTTTCACCTCTATGTTTGGACTTGTACGCCTCTCAATAAACCTGCATTCCATATATTTGGTCTTACTTCTACTTACACGAAAACCGTGTGTTTTTAGTGCTTGTCTCCATAATTCTAACTTTCTATTTAACTCTTCTCTTGACTTTCCCACCAGAACAATGTCATCCGCAAAAAACATGCATTGGGGCACTGGATCTTGAATGTGTTCAGTAAGAGTATCCAAGACCAGGATAAAAAGATAAGGACTCAGAGTTGACCCTTGGTGTAGACCAATGGTGATGGAGAAGTCCTCTGTTGTTCCACCTTGCATTTTTACGTTAGTTGTGACCCTGTCATACATATCTTTGATTTCTATTTTGTAAGCAATCCGAACTTCTTTCTTCTCCAGAACCTTCCATAAAATCTTTCTTGGCACCTTATCATATGCTTTCTGCAAATCAATGAAAAACATATGTAAATCTCTCTTTCCAATATCTCTCCATCAATCTCCGCAACAGGTAGCTCGCCTCCATGGTAGACCTCTCAGACATAAAGCCAAACTAATTTTCAGTGATGTGAGTCTCATGTCGCAATCTCTGCTCAATTACTCTTTCCCATAATTTCATATTATGGCTCATGAGCTTAATCCCTTTATAGTTTGCACAATTTTGTATATCTCCCTTGTTTTTTGAAAACGGGGACCAGGACATTCCTCCTCCACCCATCTGGCATTTTTTTCAACCTCGTGATCTCATTGAAAAGATTTGTGAGCCACCATGTTCCCTTTTCTCCAAGGCATTTCCATACCTCAATAGATATGTTGTCCGATCCTACTACCCTACTATTCTCCATCTACTTCAAAGCTTTTTTCACCTCCGCTTCTCATATTCTACGATAAAATCTTCTTCCCTTATATTTAGTCTATCTGATTGTGGGAGAAACTCTTGCCCTTCATTAAACAACTTCTGAAAGAAGCTCTTCCACCTAATCTTGATGTCTTGTTCTGAGACCATGACAATACCTTCCTCATCTTTGATGCACTTTATCTAGTCCAAGTCTCATGCCCTTCTTGTAAATACCCTTTTCCTCTGCTTTAGTGCCTAAGTATAACCCATCAAAAACCCAGATGTGCTTCGCTCACTGCCTTTTTGTTTCTCTCGTGGCTGTTTTAAATTTTTCCCAATTTTCAGCATTCTTACATAGAGACCAAGCTTTAAAGCAATCCTTTGTAGCCTTGACTTCATCTTATACGCTTTCATCCCACCACCAAGACTCTTTGCCTTTTAATCCAAGGCCCCTAGATTCCCCTAGTATCCCTCTTGCCACCTTCTTGATCTCTTTGGCTATTTTATCTCATAGCTCATTTGTCATTCCTTGTGTCTCTCAACTCACTTCTTCTTTGGCTATTTTATCTCATAGCTCAT
Organism: Nissolia schottii; assembly: GCA_003254905.1. Taxonomy (NCBI): domain Eukaryota; kingdom Viridiplantae; phylum Streptophyta; class Magnoliopsida; order Fabales; family Fabaceae; genus Nissolia; species Nissolia schottii. The sequence continues at coordinate 290,498 of QANU01113349.1, read as the reverse complement.
TTGTCATTCCTTGTGTCTCCCAACTCACTTCTTCCATAACCCTTGTTAGGAAAATCCTTTGGAGAGTAAAAGAAATATTCCACAAAAATCACCATCCCAACTAAGATAGGTGGGATCCCAACCGCGATTTTCTAGGATTTACTGGGATTCCAGCTGTGTTTTAGTGGGATGAAAATCAGGAACATAACAGTTTTTCAATCTCGGAGAGGACCTGGGATGGGAGGGGATGTCGGGATCGAGTCGAGGCGCATGGGATTGACTACCCTGATCTAAACTAGAGTTAGTGAGTCTCTTGCTAAACTTTTCTTCCATATACTTCGAGTGGAAATGGCTTTATACCTCTATTAAACTTTATACCCCTGCTATGTCTGTAGCAAGTAAGGGCCAGTTTGGTTTAACTTTTGGGGGAATTACTTTTAAAACAATTAAGTTAGAAGAATTACTTTTAGAAAAATTAAGTTTGAAAGAATTATTTTTGTTTAGTTTGAATATTTCAAAAGTAAGTTTGAAAGAATTATTTTTGTTTGGATGAGCTAAAGCAAAATTACCTTTAGATATAAAATTACCAAAATGGTAGATACTTTTATGAGAGTGGGTGAGAGAAAGACTCTGTTTTTTCAAGGTTAAAAATGTCAAATTCTGTCTTCAATTTCAAAACTTCAACTAATAAGTATAATTTTTTCAGTTGCCCAAAATTAGGTTTTAAAGGCTGGGAAATAAGTTTGACAACTCCAAAAATTTGCCAAACATGATTGTTACTACATGATTGTTAACTGTACATTCTCATTTTCAGGTTACCAAACTTCAGTTTAAAGCATTCAAACGTCAAACCAAGCACTAAATTGCTTCCATAGTTAGGCTCCCAAACATAAAACCAAATTAGTTCTCTCTAATGTGAGTCTTGTCTAACAGTAATAGTTGTCTAACAATAATAGCATGTTCCGAATTCTAAGGAATTCATTCTACTCATAAGTGATGTTGCTGTCTATCCTGACCAGTTAAGCCCAATATTAGAAATCATAATCAACTTCAAGCAGGAAACCAGAATGAGGGGAAAAAAACAAAGCAAAGTAATAAAAAGGAAAACCCCAAAAATCTAACACAACCATTCTTTGGGTTACATTAGGGTGGCTATCAATTAGTAGCTCAACCCGGCTCAAATACTAAGCTTAATAGTACCCAGAGCAATCATCCACATTCGAGCTCAATATGCTTGGCTTGAAATTGATTAATTCTATAATATTAGTTATATTATATAAACTATCACAATTTTCATCATATATTTTAATATTTCAAAAATATGTTTCTAAAGGATAATAAAACTAGATCTAAGTTGAGGTCAATCATTTAGGTTAGGCTCGCTCAATATCCGTAAACCATAACATTAACACATCGGAAAGACAACAAATTATTATAGCCTCTTAAAGCCCCAAGAATCACAAATTTCATATGCATTGGAATTAGGGTATAGTGATATATAAAATGTAGAATAAATTAAAATTAACAGTACTTACGATGGAAATTGATTTTCAGATTGGCATCATAGCTCTGGGTTTGCACTAGCTATCATCTATAGAATTGGACATCTTCAATGCTTTTCGAGGTCTTCTATACCACATTATTGCGAACCATAAAGTCCTCAACAGAGCCCCATTTGCAAAGTGAGGAATAAGTATGCGTCCCCAATAAGGGTAATATGGACCAGGCAATTTGATCAATGTGAAGAAAATTGCAATGAAAATTAAATGCCATGGAACTTCTGCTTCCTGTTAAAATCAAAAAGGCATAAGCAACAGCAAACGGGGGAAAAAATCTAACAGGACATAACAATTATACTAAACTGCAACAAAATATCACGAAACTCAACCTGAATTCTTAACGTAATTAATTAAAGCTGGATGCATAAATTGAAATTTGAAAATACACAAAATGGGGCACAAAAAAAGAACATCTGTAGTAATTATTATGCTGTTAATCTCTTCTCAAATTCTGGAAAGTAAATTCATCAATTGGAGTGAGGTAAACTACTTCTGAAGAACCATGCTTCATTGTTAGCAATCTAAATACTTGAAGCAAAGCGGCTGCTGAAATCTTTTTAAAAAACGAATGATAGAAAGAATGTTCCACAAAACTGAAGCGACAAAATTGTTTCCTTTTGAACAAGGCAAACTATCTATTAAAAGAACAATTCAATTCTACATTCAACTATTCTATCTAACATATAGATTTTAGGGTAAATACCCTTTTAGGTCCCCTAACATTTAACTCGGTGCCCTGTTTAGGTCCCTAATATAAAAAAACTGCCAATCCAGGACATTTTCTGTCGTTGCCCTTGTTAGTCCCTCTGTCCATGAGCTTAGTGATGGAGGGTGAGATGGCAGCGACGACGTTTTGCACAAAACAAAACGACATCATTCTACTAAATCATCACCTCCCCAACAAAGACCACCACTGAAAGCCATTATCTCCTTCACAGCAACCGCAAACCACCATCTCCATCAACCATGAGCCCTATTTAGTCCCTAATATAATACTTAGTGACCTAGTTGGTCCCTAACATTTTTCGTTGTTGCCCTCATTAGTCCCCACTGCAACCTCAAGCCACCATCTCTTCAAAACTTACCAGCACCACCACTAGCAACAACAACAACTACTCCCCTACTCCCACGCCCCACCTCACGTCCACCACCACCCCATAGGTCACCCCCTGCAACTCATTGCCACCATCCTAGATCCAGAACCAAGACCCAAAACTAAAGAATCCCCAAAATCCTAGAACTAGTTCTTTATTATTTTTTTTTTCTTTCAGGAAAATGCTATGTTTGATCCTTGGACTTTTACATAGGTGTTGGATGGGTGGTTGAAGGAGATGGTGGTTGTGGGTGGAGGAATTGGTGCCCTTGTAGGGGAGGTGATGATTTATCAAAACGTCGTCGTTTTGTTTTACACAAAATGACGTCATTTTGGGGACCAACGAAGAGTTAACTGTCACCTCACCTTCCATCACTAAGCTTGTGGGCGGATGGACTAACGAGGGCAATGGCAAAAACTGCAAGGACTAGATAGGCAGTTTGTTTATATTAGGGACCAAATAGGGCACCAAGTTAAATGTTAGGGACCTAGTAGGATATTAACCCTAGATTATAAAAGTATGCATAACCAACGATTATACCCTTAGACAACAAAAAAAACAAAGCATATTACCCTTAGACGTGGAGATAATTCTAAAGCGGTCTCTTTAAGGACCCCAGCAACAGCAACACCAAAGACAAACGGAAGAGGTACAAGAGCTAGCTTCCTTTCATGCGCACAGTAAGATAACTCACTGATGGAGGTAACTATGAATACAAGTCCAGATAGGTATTTCACGACAGCCAATGTAAGATCAAGAACGAGTTGAATGAAGTTGTCGAGCGCTTTGTTCCACGGGAATGTCTTCACCGGCTCAGGAGAACTTTCCCAAAGCTTTCGTGCCTTGTCTATTAATTGGTCCAATTTTATTTTCCTATGGTCATCTGATTGGTGTGCAGACACACTCATAGCACAAGCGATCTTTGGCCCTGTCTTCAATAACGCACAAAATGGTTTAAAACTTAAACGGCGATTGTTCTTCTCAACAAAACAAGATCTAACCTGCCACAGGGGAAAAAAAAAAAGAGGAGTTTTCAACACTTTGCTCTAGTAATGTTCACCGGAAAATGCTTTCTATACAGAATTTAAAAGTAGTCGACGACTCAAAAAGTTCAAAATATAAGATAACTATCAATTTTCAGATAGAGTAATTCTATATACACAACTACAGCAGAAACAACAGTCACGCCTTGTTCCAATCGACGGGATTAGTTATAAGGATACGACAGAGTATCCTATAATAAGCATGTCTTTAGTTAAACCATTAGAATTCCAACCTTTCTTAATAGTTTCACCTAGAGTTTTTCTTGCCATTCCTTTGTCCCTAGGTATTGGACTACTCTCCATCTAGTTTACTCTAATTACTTGAGCTTCTTCTGCTCTTCACACAGGACCAAATCACCAAAGGCGAATAAATTAAAAAGTATATTTACATACAAATGCAACCGCTTCTTACACTTTTATTTTGAGTACTGCATGCAGTCTCAACGCAGTGCACAAATTTGACACTGTAAAGGGGTCTTTTGTTTTTTAATATTTAAATATCTATAATGAACACTTTCCATTCAGATTAGGAAAAAAAAAAAAAACCCAGTACCATCTGGAAAAGAAGCTCCAGTAACAGAAATAATGGGGTCTTTTGATTATATGAATTATAGCATCATATGAACCCCTCAATCCATTCTACAAAGAAACAGAAATGGTAAAAAATACACTGAAATATATTCAAAACATTGAAAGAAAGAAATGGGGAAAAAGAAAACCTTGACAGCCAGAAAGGGAGGTTCGATTCTGACGGAGTTGTTGTGGGTCATAGGTTGGATACGAGGGGAAGCATTAGCAGATATGAGGTAGGAAGGGGAGGGAAGAAGAAGAGCCATGTTTTGTGAATTCGAAAGATGAGAAACTTGAAGCCAAATTCAGATATCCATTTCGAAAGAGGGTGCTGCAATTCGAAGGGCGTTCAACACAAACGAAGCGGGTTTCGCAGAAATTGGGCTTTTGCGCCGCTAACTAAGATAACAGCAGAACGTTTTCCTTAACCTCCGCAGACGCATATGAGCACCAGAATGTGGGAGCCTTCTAGAGTTAAGATTGATTGAAGATGCGGTAATGTTTTGCAACTTGGTGTCACTTTAATACTTAAAATTTAAAATTTTGACTATTTAATTATTTAAATGGTAAGTTGTATATTAAATTAATTTTTAAATTTATTATAATTACTGTATTATCATATTTTTGTTAATTTATCACATTAAAATGAATAATAACAATAATTGAGGTTGTAAATGAGCTGTAATTACATTTAAAATTATAAAAGAGGTCGCTAGAGTGTGACTTAGGATAATAAACCCGATGCCATTACCCTAATAGTGGTAATGCTATGGCAATCCACGATTGTCGTGGTAATCCCAGTTCCCCATAGTAATGCCAATTCACTACACCAACACCCCATAATGATAGCTTCATTTAGTTTATGATTTCCTCATAGTGTGGTGTTTATAGATCAATTTAGTGCCAACGCTACGCCAACCAAAGCTTTTAGAGTCAGTGCTTGCAACAATCCAAAAATCATTACTGTCACGCAAGGGACTATGCCCTTATGAAAGCTTCCTAGAAACGGTTTTCATAATAGCATGCAGTTTAACTTCAATTAAAACAAATAAAAACTTTCTTTTTCCGAATAAACATAAACTCTTTACAATAAATACAACTGTACATGCAATATACGTTACTGGTCTGAAGATCTTGCATATATACAATTGGAGCACTCTAGATACTGACTTAATTACAAAATAAAATTAATAAATCTAACATATCCTATAGATATATTCACCTTAAGGTGAACGAGCCATAGTGAACGAGCGATCACCCACGGCACCCACAGGATGTTTCGAAACATAGACACACACACACACACACACACATATATATGTGCAATATATAATAATACTATACATACAAAATATCATAATAATAATAATAAATAAATAAATAAATAAATAAAGCTCTCGTCAAAACATTTAAAACAAATGACGGTTAGAAAGATATCTAGATAGACGAATTCGAGCATTATGATTTAGTAGTTCCTATGAATGTCTAGGCTTTGCGGTCTTACCCTAATCTACATGATACCTTATATGTGATACATGATATGTGATACATGTCACTGAGGCTCATGGGCTACCTATGTTCAGGTCTCATGGTCTTGCCCTAATTCTACATAAATCCTATTATACATTACGATCATACAAGATATACCAAGGTCAACGTAGATTGTTGCTGACTTACAGTTCTATCCTAGATCTCACTCCCATAAAAACAAATTAAATATAATAGCATGATCATAATAATAACTGATACTTGATAACTAAAATAACTAACATTTAAAATTCATGAACATATACATGCAACATGCAGATCTTTATGCAATTAAAATAATGCTCTCATGGCTTTTCTAAAAAGGTTTTCATGATTTTCTAAAATTGTATCATAAACTATTTCATAAACGTTCATAAAAAAAATATAAATTTTGTAAATAAAATAAACATGTTTCTATAAAAGATTTCATTAAAACAATTTCATAAATATTTTATTAAAACAAACCCTTATTTTTCTAAAAAAATATGGAAAATACTAAAACTAAATCATACTTATAAAATATGAATATAAAATAATAACTAAAATAGACCATAATTAACAACTCACTCAACTGAAGTCATTAAAGACTGACTGTCATCCTTCGCGAGCTTGATAGGAACTCGAACGACACTATTGACTAACCTGGAACACCCTAATGACATGACGCTGACACCCTATGTGGAGGCACTGCTTTCCAATGAACAAAATGTATAATTAGATCGAATAGTCCCACTAAAAGTAGAACCTTCAAGCTCTTGAGTAAATTAGTAAGTCTAAAAACTTTGAAGAGGTTCCATTTATAAGGGGACAAAACTTCCCCCTTAAGTCACCACAATTAATTTGGGACTAAAACTTTATACTAAACTCTTTTTCCGTTTTTATTCATACTAGAGTTCTTTTTTTTCCCCCGTCTTTTAGGGACCGTGGAAGTAGGTTGAGGTGACTGAACCATGTTAAATTTTGTGTTCTTTTAGTGTGTTTTTATTTACTTTCTTCTTCTGTGTCTTTGATGAGTTCCTTTCGTTTCCCAACAAATATTCTATATATACCAAAAAAATGTACATCAGTTGTATACACACATTAAATATTGATTTTCTCTCTCCTCTTTCCACTCTCACGTTCTTCTTCTCTTTTTCTACTTCTTTTTCATTTTTTTGTCTCTTCTTTCACCCCTTCCTTCATTTTTTCCCTCAAATTTTTCACCTACAATCTCCATTTTTTTTTCATTCTACTATTTTTCTTCTTCCTTGTTTTCATATTTTGTTCTTTTTTTTTTTCTATTTCTTTCTTCTTTCTTTGTTTTTGGCATTTATTTAGTTTGTCTTCATTTTTTCCTTCTTAAGATGTTATGGAGAGAATGAACAAGGGCAATCTTCTCTGTTTTAAGTTTTTCTATATGTTAAGTAATGTTCCGGTGCAGTGTAATATTTGTTTATATCTATTGTAATGTTTGTTTATGAGTATTGTAATGTTAGTTTATTGCTTCGTTTATGTGTGATGTAATGTTTGTTTATATGTAGTATAATATTTGTTTATGTGTGTTGTAATATATGCTTATGAGTGTTGTAATGTTTAATTCCTAAGTGCGTAATGTTTGTTTCTTTGTGGTGTAGTATTTCATCGTGGTATAATTTTTGGTTATGTGTGTGTTGTAATGTTTGTTTATGATGTTATGATGTTTGTTTATTTCTTTATTTTTATGTGGTGTAAAGATTGTTTATGTTTGTTGGAATGTTTGTTTAGTGTTATACTGTTTTATTTATTTGTGGTGTAATGTTCATTTATGAGAGAGTTGGTAAAGGAGCAAGAGAGAATGTGTGACATTTATTTTTTGTTATTTAATTGATGTGAGTCCCTTTTTTTGTGTTCAATACTGTTTGTTTATTTATTTTGTAATTTTGTTCATCTATTTTATAATGTTTGTTTATGAGGGAGCATGAGTGCAAGCGTTTTAGAGTGAAAGTGGGGAATAAGAGAGAGTGTAATAATTACTTTTCACTATTTAATGTGATGTGAGTTTCATTTTATTTTGTTTCCATATGTGAAAATATTTGTTCATCGATATGTAATGTCTATTCATCGATTTTAAAATGTTTTTGATACGAGCCCAGCTAGTAAGGCCTGTGACAAGCCCACTAAAGATGTGACCCAGGAACAGCAGACGAGGCCCAAGAGAATGTTAACAGGGCCTCTATATGGTAAAACTACCTGCATGGCATGGAAGGCTCATGTGATGTCATGGCAAACAAATCCCTAAAAGGAGAGGAATATGGAAGGAGCCCCGATCATCAATCATAATTGGAATATTTGGTTGTTAGATTGTCCTTTTTGTTATTTGTCTTTTTTCTACATTAGATCATGACTCATGTTGTATTTAAGGATCCTTTAGTTTCAATGAATACAAGAACAAATTTTGTCATTTTTATATTTATATTCTGCTATTTACTCTGCTACTTGTTTCTCTTGTTTTTCGCTCCCTTAGCATCCAAACCCTACCTTATCCTATCATTTGGTGCTCTCACCAGAACTAACCACGAGCACAAATAACACCTCATCTTCCATACCACCAATGGACCCAACAATTGTTGCTCTCTTTGACCAAATAATTAAGGTGCTTCACAATCTCCAAATACTTAGCCAACAACAACCCCACCACCAACTTAACCTATATACCTCGTTTTCTCCTCAACTACCACTAAACACACCACCACCACCCCACCTCCAACACCCCCACAAATAACTTAGCCTCGAACTTGCCTCCACGAAGACCCCAAAACACACATCATCAGCCATCCCTGTAACACTCTAGCTAGCTAGTTTACGCTGAAGTCGTAAACTGTGCATACTAGGTTGTTGACTGCTTTGGTGGGAATACCTTTAGTCCTTTATTATCTTTGAAAATACTCTTTACATAACAATACAGACCAATTTGAAATTTTCTCCACTTATTTATTTAACATGAAATATGAGCCACGTGTAGAAGGAAACATATATTACGAGCGATAGAGCCTTAAGACTTAATGATTATAGAACAAAATATAGCTACGCAATTATGACAATCATAGCATGCTTAACACACAATTGACAAAGGGATTCAACACAAGTGGTCCTCATTCATCATTTCATAATCAACAATATTACATAATTCATACAGCAAAATATGTACATATAACATAGTTCATACACCAAGTAATATACATATAACCTAAGGACTAATGGAACACTATTACATTTAGTCCGTACAAAATGTACATCACGGTAGATGGTATAGATCATGCTGCTGCTCAGAGAGTCCAACGTTCATTGTTCCTCTTGGTCCTCTTCTGGGTATTTTTCCTCTTCTTCCTCCTCCTTCTCCCCCAGGTCCTCCTCCATGGGATCTTCTTTATCCGAATCCTCTTCTTCCTCCTCAGGGGAGTCTAGACGGGGGAGTTGTCCTCCTCCTCGGATTCCCATCTAGACCCAGGGATGGCGAGTAGACCTTGCTGACTAATGGTTAGTCCGTAAGGTCCTGCCCCATCATTGTGGGTCCAAAGGGCTAGCTAACGTTTGAACAGAGGGGTAACCCGCTTCCTGGCGCATTGTCGAATCTGTAGACCAGACAAGAGGTGCCGCTGTGGGAACTGAGTTCAGATCCATTTCCATGTCTTTTTCATACAACGCGGGCTCGTCTTCGTTGATGGGGATGGGCACGGAGGGATGGGCACCTGGGCCTATGGGTGGACCTAGGAAGTGCGTAGGGGCTGGCGGAGGAGTACTCAGAGCATCAGCAAGCAAGTATAAGTCTCCGTGATGACCGCCGTGGTGGGATTAATCCACCGGCTGGTGCTTAAGATCCTCATCCCGTTGCTCGGCGAAATGCACGTCACGATCTCCTGGAGTCACAAACGAATGACGATGAGAACACTGCATTCTCAGTAGGAAACCCTAGGCGTAGGACTAAACATTTTTTATTTGATTATGATCCAGGCTGCTCAAGAGGTCTCTAAGTGTTAATATATACTAATATTCCTACTTATTTTATTCATGTTAATCCTGAACGGCTTTATCTACTTTACTAGGTGACTGGGGAAATTCTAATCTTTACCCTATTTATCCGTGCTTTCTATTACTTATTCGTAACGTGTTAGGGGATTACGTAGGTACATATTATTTATATTTTACAGAGACGGCCTTATAAAGACCTAACGCCTCACATACATTACATACACACATCACAAACTTATGCATGAAGGGATATAGGGTTCTCTTACGCGCCTTTGGGCAGTATCCTTCTCACGTTATCATGTTTATCATTCCCCTTTGTACACTGTGGGATCGTCATCCCCGTTCGGTGTAGAACCTACTCTGTTTCCATATCTTCGTTGATCAGGCAAAGTTCATACATGTGTGGTAGCGAACTACAGATGCATTTAGCATAAAAAAATTGATAGGGAATGACCATCCAACTTGCAGGATAGTGAGAGGCATGCCCTTTCGATGTGGCCTGGGGTGGACTCGTACTTTCATAACTCTTTCATATCTTTCTTGACTTTACTTGAATTATTAGTGACTTTGACTTTGACGTCATAACCTCATACTTGGGACATATATATTTATCTCTTTTATTTGACTTCAACATTCGCTCAAGCGTAGGCCTGCGTTCTCATCATAAACCAATCCATCTGCCAGAATCGGTAAGGGGCCTGTTTGTTGACGTGCCACGAGAGGGGAATTTCCCTATTATATATCTATGTACTTATCTTCAAGGCATACCAGCCCCATTTTGGCCGAAACCTTCTTAAGATCTTACACTTTTTTTCCTAAGGTTCATTTATAATATTTACAAAATTAGGTGATCAATTTCTAGTTATCTAAGGTTGCCCTAGAGTTCTAATGACAACCATTCCCTCATGGTGCATAGTATCACAGATACAGTACATAATATACAGTTATTTACTCGTCATACGCAAATTAAAGTGAGGAAGTGCTTGTTGGAATATGTGGACCCTTGAGGACTTCTCAGGTTGCTCAGCTACCCTGTCATTAGTAGCTCAGCGACCTAGGGTTCTTCAGGTCGCTCAGCGCCCTATCTGAGGTCTCTTAGTGAACACTGGGACCACTCAGGTCGCTCAACGCCCCTCTAGGGTCGCTCAGTGGCCTGACGTAAAATCTGTTGTACAACTTTGCTTCCTTAATTGTTCCTCTCATTTTCTCAAACTTTTCTCATGCAATCCTCTTAGGGTTACTCATAACATATTCCAACAATGCACAAGAAAATACTATAAACTTTCAAAAACATAAAAACCACATATTCACAACCAACATATAACATAACACATTTCACCCTATACAACACACAACACACATAAGCCACTAGAGTGATGTTTTGCTTATGTTTACCCACTTGTGAAGAAGGTTTGATGTTTGAGGTTCCAAAGCTTGTTGTCACCCCTCTTTCCCAAATGACAAACTTGAGAATGGAGGATGGTGGTTGCTTGGTTCTTGTAAGGGAAATGAGGTGTATTTTTTTTTTGTTACAAATGGGAGAAAACGAACTACTCTATACTACAATCCATACTATTTTAAGTCCATACTAGTCCTGAACAACTTTATCTAATTTACTAAGTGGCAGTGGAATTCTAATCTTGCATTACCTATTAATAGGTCATCGTGCTTTCTAACCCTGATCGTCTGGGTATCATGACCTCGGATTACGTACCCACGTACCTTATAGACCTTGTAGGGCAATCTCATGGTACTGTTTTACCCCACACACATCACATATCATATGCATGGGGACCTGGAGTCCTTTTATGCACCCGGTCAGGCTCTTGATCGGGATGCATCCTTCTTGTTCTTGCTTCTTGTCCATTTCTCCATGGAGATGCTCTAAGTGACTCTACAATGTACCCCAATCCAATGAGGGATCACGGTAAGCATTGAAAATACCAAAACCAAAGCCGTGAGCAGGCCACCAGATCAGCCTCAAATTTAAAGTTTCCATATCCATCTGCACAACAGAGCAAAACAAACTAGACAGATATTGATCACAACAACAAAATCCATGAAGCCAATAATCAGAGGGAAAGCAGTAAGATAGAACCATCGTTGGCACGATAACACGAACGATAATTCGAGCAAGAAGATACTAATAATAGGGGCACCGATGATTCTATTTCATATTGCTCTAAATCATGCCTTATCATTTCACACGTCTATAAGTGTTCTGTTTATGAATCCATTCCACTTTATTACAGCTCAATATTTTATTTGCGAATAGAAAGGATTCAACACAATTTGTTATGCTCAGACACGAATAAAATTGATGACAAGCCAATCCAAGCAGCTAATCCAAAATCCTGAAGTGATGAATTTGGATATTCTCCACGTCACGCTTCTCGAAATCACTACGGTTTCTGTTAGCAAAAAACTTGCCCCAGTTATACTCCCTATATCTTGCAGGATTTTGTTCATTTATTAGCTCCTCCACAGGCTTCACTATGACATGGTGAGATGGGAAGAAGAAGAATGGAATGGAAAATCTTTCCCTCTCTGAGTTCACCACCACCCTATGCTCCACACTCTCATACTTGTCATTACTCCAAACCTTAAAAAACACCCAACATTGGTCAGGGTTGAACCAATCGAATAAATTTGAGAAGAATAATGTTAATATAGACTTAGGCTTGTACGCTACTATGAATAGTAAATATATTGTCACATATTGGATTTCCCGTAAACACGTCTATAATAACGTCCATCTGAGAATGAACAAATTGTTATAGTGACCCAATTGAATCTATTAATATTATCCTCCATAAATGAGTGGCGCATTCGATAATAAACATACCTGAACTATATCCCCCACGTTGATGATAAATGCTTTTGGGGTGGGTTTAATCGGAATCCATTCACCATCTGATTTTCTCTTTACTTGTAAGCCTCCAACATCATCTTGGGCAAGCACGGTTAGAGCACCCGCATCCTTATGGCGACCAACACCAAGTGCCAGGTCAGGGAAAGGGCATGGTGGATAGTGATTGAGCCTCACCATGCTGATTTGGTCCTTGAAGCAGCTATGGAATTTGTCAGCAGCCAATCCCAAGCTTAATGAAATCAGCTCCAATAACTTGTACGCTAGCTTTTCCACCTCCCGAGCATACTCCTCCAATGCTTCCCTGATGAAACACACAATCAAGAATCTAAGAATTTGCTTTATTTTAACATTATTTTAGTTTGTTATCATTAATGTAGAATTTATGTTTAATTTAATGATTTAATTTTGATGCAATGTCTCAATTAGACAATCACCATGCATTCTCACGTCAGTATACGTGACACCGTATTACTCAAAAGTCTTACATTTGATTACAACATTGTATAAAACTAATCTCTTAATTTAAATAGTTCTGGTTAGATTGCAACATTTTGCACGCTATGACGATATATCATACGACAGGTTAACCTTGATCAAAATAATTTAATTTTTTTTTTATAATGGTATATAGATTGACAATTTACATCTCAAATTGAACGAAAGAGTATCAAAGTATTCTTATTGGTTTGCGTTTTTCACAGTTTGTAGAAACCAAAACCGGGCAATGGAAAAAGAAGAAAAAGATTCCATGTCATTCGTACAATAGGTACAATTAGTCGAGATAAAAATTATTTTCCAAAAACCAATTACCTGAAATCAGGAGGATATTGAGGCCAGCGGTTGGTGAGAGTCCTGAGCTCCTTGTCATGGGGTTCATGAGAAAATGGAACTTGTGTTGAGCCCTCAACAAGATAATCAAATACCTCTTTCCAGTCCCTAACGTTCTTGGTATGCTCCCCATCATGGTACCCCATTGCATTCGCTTCATCCCTTTTCACTTTACTCTTCTCTTGTGTTCTTTGCTCGAAAAACCTCTTGGCCACATCCTCAACCCTTCTTTTGAACTCAGAGGGAACTCCGTGACTGATTACTTGAAAGAATCCCCACTCCTCACACGCCTCACCAATCTTTGAGATTAGTTCTTCTCTACTTTCTGACATGTCTATCACTGGAATTTCACCAGCTTCTTCCACCGCCTTGGCTTTGGCACGGTGTTCTGTGGCTTGTATGAAAACTTGATCTATGTCTCCCATGTCTGATTTCCCCTGCTTCTACTTTCTCAGTTGACGCTTCCACACGTTTAACAATTTCTCATCTGATGCAGAGAAATTTTGTTTTGCTTCCCGTCTCATACGTGGCGTGGGTTTAGCCTTCAAATACATTGAACATGGACGAGGTTGTGGATGTGTAACTAAGATACACGTGTGGACAAAATATGGTGGGGCCAACCTAAATTGTATGAAGGACAAATCATTGTTTATTAATATAAGTGTGATACACATGAGATTTTTCCTCTCACAAGATATTGTGTGTGTCATCACTTGTAGGTGTACAAATATTATTTTTTCATTGTTGATGATGGAAGTGGACCACAACAACCTCAAAATTCTCGTGACCATCTATGAAATTGGGCTGGGTTGGATCCGATTTCATGAAGACAAAAAAAAAAGTTGGATAATTTGATTTCAATTGGGTTGGATCCGATTTCATGAAGACAAAAAAGAAAGTTGGATGATTTGATCCAATTCAACCTGACCTTAATTGAGTTGGATTGAATAAGGTAATTAGGTGGGTTTTATTTTAACTCAAATAGCAAAACTAGCTATGGCAAATAGAAAAGGAAAGGGAAAAAATAGAAAAAAAAAATTCTCACTATTACTTTGCATCTTGAAAAATGAAAATAATAAAAAATCACCCACTAAAACATATCAGAGCATCACAATCATCACATTTTTTAAAAAAAAAAAACATAAAATCATATTGAAACNAAAACTAGCTATGGCAAATAGAAAAGGAAAGGGAAAAAATAGAAAAAAAAAATTCTCACTATTACTTTGCATCTTGAAAAATGAAAATAATAAAAAATCACCCACTAAAACATATCAGAGCATCACAATCATCACATTTTTTGAAAAAAAAAAAAAACATAAAATCATATTGAAACGTGTCTCTTAAGTAATGAAAGAACAATTCCAACTAACAAGGTTCCAGAGAAAATTTGTTCAAGAAAATTACAGAGAAAACGCCAAGTTCTCAACAGAATCAATGGAATAGTAAATCGGTGAGAAATTTGGGAAGGGGGTTATGGATTCAAGCCCCTTTCTCAGCTGCACTTGTAGCACTTGAGAATGGAAGGATAGAAAGAATTAGAATGAAGATGAGGTAAGAATGATTAGAGATGAGGCGAGGAATCAGAGAGAAGAGTGTCAGAGGAAATTAGTTACAACAAGAGTCTTGCCACTCAAATTCCCTCAGCTTGCTATTTGTTGTCCGTTTTCGGCTGCTTCTCCTGTTTCCCTCCATTTCTGTGTGCCCTGCCACGTTGTGGAGCTTTGTAACAAACTTTTTAGAGGCCTTCTTAAGGTGTTTCTCTTAATTGTGGTCCATTCATGTTACAATACCTTCCCCTTTAACAATAACCTTGTCCTCAAGGTTGAATTTTGGATCGGTGCTCTTGAATTGCCTCAAGTCTTCCCATGAGTCATCCTTATCAGGGAGACTTGGCCAATGTACCAAAATTTGAGGTTCTTGTTGTTGTCCTTGAAGTAGAACTCGGGCTGCAAGCACTGTTTGTGGCATCAGTTGTAGATCTTCATCAGTATTTTTCAACGGGAGAGGAAAATAAGGCTGAGAACACTGCCCTCTGAATTTCTTCAGCGGAGAAATATGGAAGACTGGATGAATATTTGCATGAGGAGGAAGGAAGGTCTAGCTTGTAAGCAACTGGGCTAAGTTTCTCTACGATTTTAAAGGGGCCAAAGAATCTGAGTCCCAACTTTTGGTTCTTTCTGAGGGCTAAGGAATTTTGCTTATAAGGTTGCAGCTTCAGCAGAACTATGTCCCTAGGATCCAATTGCACAATCCCTCTTGTTCTTATCTGCCTGATGCTTAATATATTGTTGAGCCCTCTTCATGTTTGCCTTCAGTTGGTTTAGACTTCTGTCTCTTTCACATATCAATTCTTGAGCTGCATTGTAATCAGTGGAAGTAATCTAATATCTGATTACCTTGGGCGGTTCTCTCCCAAACAAGGCCTTGAATGAGGACATGCCAATGTTACTTCTCACCCTTTCTTACATGCACCAGATTACTAGAAGGAATTGTAAAGTTGTGTTAGAAGACGACCACTAAGAGGTCGCGAAGTTTATTGAGAGGGAATATATAAATGGTATAATAGACAAAAAAAATATATTAATTACAAACGGTGTCTAATTTTATTAACGGAGGTTAGTATTACTCGGATAAATAAATAAAAGGTCAATCTAATAATTTCACTGTGAACTTCACGAGGAGGAGGACCTAAGTGTAACCTTACCCTTTCTGCCAGGTAACCTTGATCAAAATAAATTTCCTTTTTTTTTTCTTCATTTTTTTAATCATTTCCAGATTAAAATCAATTACCTGAAATCAGGAGGGTATTGGGGCCACTTGTTGGTGAGAGTCCTCAACTCCTTGTCATGGGGCTCATGATAAAATGGAACTTGTGTTGAGTTCTCAACAAGATAATCAAATACCTCTTTCCAGTCCCTAACGTTCTTGGTATGCTCTCCATCATGGTACCCCATTGCATTCACTTCATCCCGTTTCACTTTCTTCTTCTCCTGTGTGCTTTGCTCGAAAAACCTCTTGGCCACTGCCTCAACCCTTGTGCAGACCTCAGAGATAACCGCATGATTGATTACCTGAATGAATCCCCACTCCTCACACACCTTGCCAATATGTGAGATTAGTTCTTCTCTACTTTCTGACATGTCTATCACTGGAATGTCACATGGCTTTGGCATGGTGTTCTGTGGATTGTATGAAAGCTTGATCTATGTCTCCCATGTCTGGTTTCACCTGCTCCTATCTTTCTCGGAAGACACTTAAAATAGGTAGAGTTTAGTAGGTAACTTAGTACAGCTATCATCTGACGAAGATAAAATTTTATTTTGCTTCTAGTTTCGTAGGTGCGTCTAGTCTTCAAATACGACGAACGTGACCAAGGCTGTGGATGTCACTTACTTGCAAATGGTGGACACAGATTTGGATAGAATATGGTGGGCCAACCTAAATTGCACGAAGGACGGATCTTCTTTGCAACATAGGGTTTTGGGAGTGATAGACATGGGAGACAGATCAAGCTTTCATACAATCATTGATTACCCTAAACCACAAACCACATCAACCGCAAATCCTTGTGGCCATCATACATCGAGAGACTTCGATTGGATTACGAAAATAAAGAAATATAAACAAACAAACATCATTGCTACACAAAATAATGCTCTCACGTTACGAATCAACATGCATATCAGTTATTATGCAGCTTATCAACTGCTTCCAACTTTAACTACGGCATACAATGGTAAATAGATATTTATGCATTTATAAATCACAAATGAGAGGCAAATTGAACGGTTTGCATATCTAAAATCTCCAAAATAAAGAATAAAGAAAAAAAAAGGCTGCTCGAATGAATTTAAAACGACAAATTTACCCCGGTACGGATACTAGACTAAGTGAACCGAGTAACATACAATTCATCCATAAGCATAGCTGAGTGGTGTCACTTTTAGAATTAAACCTGAATATTTACAGATAAGAAACAAATGGTGTTCACGCAGCATTCATTGAGGTTGAAAGGGCAACGTGTGCTAAAAACTGCAACCCATCCTGGATTTTACTTATTGCTGTGGTTTGATCAGCTCGGAGGTGTTCGGAGAAAGTAGTGGCCTTTTCCTGTACTGATTTCTGGGGAAGAACTGTGTGAGACCCTTCAGTAACCCCTTTAATGGCAGCTTGATATGCTTCAGTTACATCAGATATGCCTAACAAATGCATCAAAAATGCAAAATGATAAACAACTAATCAGTAAGCAACAAGTGAATATTATGGTCATTGTATGTGTTCACTTTAGTCAATAAACTTAAGAATTAATGACTTAGCTCCTGAAGTTGCAAAAAGTAATTCAAAGTTAATCCGTACATATTCAGAGACTAATTTGAATCACCAGAAAGACTAACATGAATCGGACTAAGTGTGTGTTTGAAATCATAGAGAATTGATTTGATTTGTATATCAAATCCCATCAAAAATTGTGTTTGGTATTTTAAAGAATGAGAATTGATTCTCTAAATTCCATGAGAATTCAATTTACTTGTATTGTAAATCCTATAATTTTTGTAAGGATTTTATTGGAATTGATTTCATTTAAATTTAAAACATTTAAAAGACAATTGTAAGGCTCTGTTTTTATAAAAGACAATTTTACCCCTAACTAATTCCTAAATTTACAAACCTACATCTCTTTTCCCTTTTCTCTTCCGCCACCGCCACTGCCCAATTTTCCTCCACCACTGATAGGGACTTTGTATGGGCAAAGTCCCACATCGGGTAGTATGGGGTGCTTGATGGGGTATTTAAGCTCTTGGCTCTCCCTCCCTAACAGCTAGCTTTTGGGGATGCGCTCTCCAGGGGTTTGGGTACCTATCAATGGTATCAGAGCCGGTAGTCGACACATCGGAAAAGGGCTACCTGCAGAGGGGCTGACTGGCCAGGGCCGAGTGAAGCGCCGTAGAGTGGAGCTGCCGGGACGTCGGCTTTTCGGGGAGGGTGTATTGATAGGGACTTTGTATGGACAAAGTCCCACATCGGGTAGTATGGAGTGCTTGATGGGGTATTTAAGCTCTTGGCTCTCCCTCCCTAACAGCTAGCTTTTGGGGATGGGCTCTCCAGGGGTTTGGGTACCTATCAA